>JAGFBZ010000638.1:0-241669 GCA_018398805.1 Hirundichthys speculiger | reverse complement strand
TTCTCAATGGGATCAAGATCCGGGGAGTTTCCTGACTAAGGAAGTAAGTTGCACAGCCACTTACTTCAGAATTAAGTTTAATTCGGAATGGACATTTTCATTCGGAATTAGGTGTTTACATGGTAACTTTTATTCGGATTTAACTTTAATTCTGAATTAAAGAGGAATTAAACTTCCCATGTAAACGCAAGGAATGAGCGATATAATTCCTGTTGAACAGGTCTCTCCAGTTATAGAGAAGATGCAGATCCCCCCCCCCCCCCCCCCCCCCAGTATCCAACTTCACATCAAACCATTTTTCTTTACCTCTTGAATGGATCATCTGACAGAAGACACATCAACTCCATTAGTCACCTTTTTCCAGCCGTGTGCCGTGCCAGTCCCCGTCACGCCAGCAGCCTACTAACAAAACAAAATAAAGTTGTTTTTCTTTGCTCCACCTCTGTTAAAATTACAGCTGTGTTCAAAATAATCGCAGTGCGTTTAAAAAAAAAAAAAAAAAAAAAAGTGAGTGAAGCTCAAAATCCTAATGAAAGCTTTTATTTCCAAACATGTAAATGCACTGGGAGCAGTGCACGTTTTATTTCAAATCAAAACATGGAGAAAAATCGATCACATCTGTTAACGTTTACGGAAAATGATGGAATATTCGGCTTTCTTTACAAACGTTTATACAGTAAAAACTGCAAGAGCTGTTTCTGATGAGCTCAGAAAACGCCAGACAGAGGTGACTTTTTGAAAAGGTCTTTATTGATGAACAAAAGGTAAATGGATGGATGGAGAGAGTGCAGGAGGCTGGAGCGGAGATAAAGGATGGAGATGGACAGATGTTACCTGCAGGCTGGACACAGATGAGGAGAACGAGCTGTCAGTTCCAGGAAAGAGGGAAGAGGCTGATGATGTCATCCTGAAGGTGAGAGGAGAGGAGGAACGGAAGGAGAGGAGACCTGGAAAGATGGAGTAGAAGATTCCGGATGGCTCGCCGGAGCAGGTGAATGCAGGTAAGTGTCTTCAGGCCAAACTGGGGATCCTGGAATGACTGCAGACAATAGGTGACACAGGTGAGGCAAATCCGGACAGGTAAGTATGCAGATGAGCAGATAACCAGCATGAACAACATTTTCGTCCTTAATAAGAGTCACCTGTTTGACACCTGTTCTTACACAATCAATGACCTCACTGACTGAACTAGCGAGATTCTTTTTGAACAGCCTAATATTCAATTTTCTTCACTTTCTGTAAAAAGTTTTTCTTCATGGTTTGATTTGGAATTTAATGTGCATATACATGTTTCAAAATAAAACCTGTTATAAGGATTTTGAGCTTTACCCACTGCTGTTCTTTTGAACACAAGTGTACCTCTATCACAATGTCTAAGACGTCTTCCTTCTCTGTCTTTTATAAAAATCCAAAGGTAGATTTGCACCTTTTACACTTTCTAAAACGAAGGTCTCAGATCATTGTGTGTTTTTTTTTCAATCACGCCCTCAGAATCATCAACAGGCCATTTCTCAGAGACATCAGAGTTTGTGCCAGCACATATGGTATTAAATGATCTAAAACATATTTCTGTATGAGGTCATGGGGAAGCTTTAAAAGTAGTAAGAAGGATCTTAAACACCAGTAAAGAGACTGGAGTGACATAATTTCATCTTCTAGTTGTGGTTAAAAGCCTGATAGATGTTACAGTAATCCAGATGTGATGAGATAAAAGCGTGTAAAATAGTCCCTGTGTCTTTGGTCATAAAAACATGAATGGACCAGCTTTGTTGTGTGGGTATTTAGTTTTAAGTTATTATAAAGCCAGACACCAAGTTTCCCTGGACTCAACTAACTCAAATTTCACATTTCCCAAGATAAACCAGTGTATCATTAAACCATTTTTCTCCTTCTGTGGGAGTATTTTTTTTTTACTTGCCATTATCCTTGATTAGGATTTAATATTATAATTTTAGTTAATGATATTTGCTAGGGGGTCATGATCTGGCTCTCTGTAAAGCGCCTTGAGACAATTGATATTATAACAGATGCTATACAAATAAAACTGAATTTAAAATTTAATTGAATTATCATCGGTATGAAAGTGATATGAGATACCTTCTCTGCAAACTACATCACTAAAAGGGACTATGTTCAGAGAAAAATAAAACTGGTCCCAAAATGGACCCCTGGGGAACACCTTACATGATATCACACAGAAATGACTCAATTTGTTGGCAGAAATGTAAAACTTCCAACTTGGCAGAGAAGAGGAGAAGTACTTGCCCATTATCTCGGTCTGTTTTAAAGAATGCCATGATCTTTTGTATCAAAAGTTGCGCTCGGATCCGAAGGAACCGACTCCTCGGTTCTGGGAGCTGATTTGACAGCTGACGGGGTCGACGCTTCCACAGCTGCACAGCCAACCCACAATTCAGTTTTCGACAATGCCTGATGTTGTAGAAATACTCCAGAATCACACCTCCAGAACGCACGAAAACATTAACGAGCACTTACCCACAATGCATCTGATCATTTTCACAGTTCATGACAACCTCAGACGACATAGCCAACAATTGTCTGCTTCTTTCTGCTCATACGCACTATTTATTTGATGTTTCTCAGAGAAAAATGTGCAAATGCACATTGCCTACGTATATGTAATTCTGCTTCTCTAGGATCTCTAGGATCACCGCTCAGGCGCTGATGGGTCTACAGGTATTGTTCAAAGCGCTGTACATGTAAAGAAATTCAACACCCCAAAAAATTCAGTGTAAAAAAAAAATCAACATCTCAAAAAAATTCAGTGTAAAAAAATTCAATTTCTAAAAAAAAAAAAAATCAGTGTAAAAAAAATTCCACCTCAAAAAATTCAGTGTAAAAAGAACCAGACTCAACATCCGGGTCACCAGGGAGAAGCAATCGATCCCTGTCTCAATTCAGCCAACGTTCAGCCAATCACGTTATGCTCCATTGGTCATGTGACACCCACCCAGATAGTAAGACGGACCGGTCGGCCATGGCAGCAAACTCAGGTGATGGTGCTGCGGTGGGTCAGTCTGTTTACTTTATTTGTTGTTTGTATTAAACATTTAAAATAGATTTAGTAAATGATATTATTAATTTTAACACTGTACACCTGCCATCCACCTGCCGTCTTTCTGGCCTGCGGTCGCACCGCACGCACAGTACAAACACACGCACAGACAGGCTGCTAATAAACGGTAAATGCGCTATTGCACGGTAATTGTACAGTGTTAAAATTAATAATATCATTTACTAAATCTATTTTAAATGTTTATTTTAACAAAATAAAATTTAGAGGCAAAAAAAATTTCAGTGCTAGAAATCTGATTTTTTTTTAAATTCAAAGTCTGATTTTGATGCTGAAAAATTTAAATCTTAAAAATTAATATTCAAACTCAGGTGGCACAGAAATGCTTCCATATATACAGAAAAACTCGCTCTAAAAGACATTTCGGGTTCTATAAAATCGTGAGGCTGCACAACAGTACAAAACCAGTTCATACTGATTTAGCATTTGTTTCACGTCCTGACAAAATTTATCCAGGCCTGGGACCGGTTCATGAACCCTCAGTGGAAAAAGGGGCCCAGTTGGGTCAGTGTGGGGTTCAGTACCCCACCCAAGGACAGTCTGGTACTTGACGAGACCTTTATCGTACACTTGTGAAAACCGGAGAGCTGAATTTGATCAAATGACTCAGAAAATGGGAAATGAAAACAGATTCCAGCGCAACAAGCAGAGCGCTGTGTTAACGCACTGAAACATGAGTTGGTGCTCCACAAAACCCCCCCAGCACAAAGTGGACATGCAGGGCCATGAGAAGCCGGGGGGGGGGGGGGCTTCAGCACACCCTGTCACATCCTTTCAGTTGGGTCAGTGCACAAAATTAGCCCTTTTCGGCCTGGACGGCGTCCTTAAATCTCTGGCATATTTCTGCACCTCCCTTCATTGGCCAGATTGGATCCCACTGTGAGGAAGCCTCATTTTGAGCTCCCACTGCGTGCTTTATAATATCGCTGCACTCTAATTTATCCTCCCCGACCAATTAATGTGGAACATATGATACTCCGCCGGGACAAGGGTCAGTTATTTTCTGAAAGAGGCCTGTAAGATGGCCTAAATCAGTTTATTTTAAGGAAGACAGGCTGGTGCGACTCTCCCAGCTCCGGCACGCCGCTAACGCCAGTTTTTAAAATACAACTTTAAATTAAACTGGAGGAAAATTTAACCCCCTAACCTCCACTGTTTTTTTTGTATGAGAACAAAAAGCAGCACTAAAAACAGATTAAATGACAGATTCTACTCCCCTTTTGGATGCATTTGCAGCTTTAACAATCCAGTGTGCAGAATTTAGAGGAAGCGACTGGCAGAAATGCAATAAATGATAAGATTCTGCCTCATCGGTGGAGAATAAAGAGAAACCTGGTGCTGTTGGTCTCGTAACATTTCCAGGATGTACTGCGTTAAAATATTGTGTAGACTTTCCATCTTTGGGGATTGATTTACAAATCTCACATTTAGAACTTCAAACAGACTATCATCTACCCCAATATTTTCACCTAAATACTGAGGTGCGAGTGTAATTGTCAAAGTAGCAACCAGTTGCCTGTCTTTATCACTTCACTCTGTTTTGTGTTTTATGCAGCCCTGTCTGTTGTTTTCTGCATGTATGTACATTCATATTAATATCTAATATCTATAATACCTATCAATATTTATCCATTACGTCCCTCCCTCCCCGACCCAGACTCAGACTTAAACACATTTTGCATCCATACACTGTCAGGGCGTTACTGAGCACGAGTGTTTTCATGTTATTAAAGGAGACCGTCACTCCATAATAATAAAAAAAAGCTTAACTAAAATGTGATAGAAACCAAATTATGAAGATGAAAATGTTAATTTTCTGCCTGAAATTTACTCATAGCCACACATAGTCCGAAAGTGATGATTTTGTAAAATTTGGGATTTTTATGACTCATAGTGGTGATTTGATGTTGTAAAATCACATTTTTCTTGTTGTAAAATCACAAATGTTTCTATATCACAACTACTTTGTCAATATCTCAAATTTTGTAAAAAAAAAAAATTAGTAAAAATCACTTTTTCACAAGTCATAGTTTTATGTCAAAAAAAGATTTTTACAAAATTTGAGATTTTGATATAGAAACATTTGCAATTTTACAACAAAAAAAGTGATTTTACAACATCAAGTCACCGCTTAATGTCAAACAGTGATTTTGCAAAAGTCTGTTTTTAATGAAAAAAAATTGGAAATATTAAGTTAAAAATTAGTGATTTTGCAAATGTCACGGTTTATCATATAAAATTTAGTGACCTGAGCCCTCACGGAAATCATTTCAGGAATCTTCCGATTGTTGTACCGGGACCTGCAGTAAATCCTCCCAGTTGTGGGACCTCCAGTCTCAAATATTGTTCCATTAGTTACATGACATGGCTGCCACAGTTAGCACACTTATGCTAATGCTAAACTCCATCCTCAGATCCTTCCAGACTGGCCATGGCCAGTCGTGGTGGTCTGTCCACTTAATACAAGCACAAGAAAACATGCTCTCTCTTTAAAATATGACCGTGATCTTTTATTCACAGCTCAGAAGTCAATATAATCCTCATGCTAAGATGCTAAAATGATCAAAGCAATGGCTAGCTGTTACAGCCAATGGCAAAGCCAATGGCTAGCTGTCAATGAAACACATCAAATGACATTTGATGTTGTAAAATCACATTTTTCTTGTTGTAAAATCACAAATGTTTCTATATCACAACTACTTTGTCAATATCTCAAAATTTTTAAAAAGATTTTTGTAAAAATCACTTTTTCAATTTGAGATTTTGACAAAAGTAGTTGTGATATAGAAACATTTGCGATTTTACAACAAAAAAGTGATTTTACAACATGAAGCCATAGCTTTATGTCAAATAGTGATTTTGCAAAAGTCTGTTTTTAATGAAAAAAAATTGGCAATATTAAGTTAAAAATGAGTGATTTTGCAAATGTCACAGTTTTTCAACAACAATTTGTGATTAAAAAAAACAACTAAAATACAAACTTTACAAAATGTAAATTTATGACAAAAAGTTGTGAATTTTTGTGAAGAAGTTGCAGTTTTGTAAAATACCTGATTTTGCAACAAAAAGTCATCATTTCATGTTAAAAAGTCAGAATTTAGGAAAATTCGAGATTTTATGGCAAATTGTGATTTTAGGACATGAAGTCGTAATTTCACGTCAAGGCAATATTTTTTGACAAAAATTTGCAATATTAAGTTGGCTGTTGGCCAAGAGCTCGCTCAGCTTCTGGGCCGAGCTGAAGCCTGGAGCGCCTTTAGCCGAGTCGGGCAACGACTCCACGTCAGACTGCGGCTTTTGCTCAGGCGAAAAAAGAAATGATTGTAAAGTGATATGAGTGATATGAGTGATTTCATTTGAAATGTATTTATAATGCATTGTATGTTTCCGATTTGATAAGAAAAATAAAAAATTGAAAATGTGGAAAGTCCTGACGTTCCCCTGCGTACCACCAGAGAGCGCTCGCGTATCACCAGTGGTACACGTACCACAGTTTGCGCACCACTGGTGTACAGTATTTTTTTATATTCATTTTTGGTTATTTTCATGTTATCTATAGTATAATACTAAGTAAATAATATGCTAGGAAATGTTTATATACCAGACAGGTTCCTTTCAAAATTCTTCTGTATTCCAGGTCGAGAGTGTCATTTGTTTCATATTGCTATTTTCATGAGGATGATTCCAATAATAATTTTTTTTTTTTTTTTTAAATGATGCTTATTTGATACAATCAACAGGGTTCCAACTATTTCAGTCTAATAATGATCTCATTCAGCTTCTCCATAGAGAATGAGTTGTCAGATGTTGATGCCAAGACCTTCCCAAGTCTTGGGAACTGGGACTTTTTAATACTGGACAGTTTTATGGGCTGGCTGAGGATTATGAGGATAGGGCTACTTAGCATGAGCTAACCACAAATCAAAATTAGAACACCCCAATAAATATTTGGTTATTTGTTCAAAACCACCAACACATCAATACTTGATCTCCTCTCATGTGTTATCCACATATGAAGTCATCTTCTTAGAAAAAAAAGACCACTTATATAACAACACAACACATTCTTACCGGGAAAACCTTTATGCGCTCTTTCTTTCAAGAGTTATTTCCCCTTTGAGCTGAAATGACCTCAGTGAGTTGTTTATTTTAATTGTCTCTGACATCAACTGGCACAATGTTTTCTCCACAGATGTTACACCAAGATCCTGTTTTAAATCATCTCACAGCAGCTAAACAGAATTAAAATCTTGGCTTTAGCGATCCCAGAGCTCTCCGTTTCTTCTATGAACATTTGTTGTTGCATCTGACTGGACTGTTTTGCTTCATTTTAAAGTTGCTTACTTCAGCCTCAGTTTTTGTAGAGATGGTGTCATGCTTTCCTTCAACAGAGAGCAGGATTCATACTGGAGTTGGTAGCTGGGCGTTGACTATACACCCAACCATTTACATCCCAGTGCTTCAAAGACAGCAAGAGCTTCCTTTGCACAAAATGCTGTCTTTGGTTTACGCCAAACCTGGTTCATCTGTTCAAAGCACCTTGGTTCAGTGTCCTGGTCTTCATCTTGGTGCTTGCTGCCAAGTTTCAGTTTCTGACAGCACAACTCCCATTACTTGTGGAGTCTTCTGCTAGTGGCAGATGCATGTACCTTCCTGGAGGTCGTTAGTGAACTCACCTGAGCTCTACCGGGTCGGCCTGACCTGGCTGAGATCTTTTTTTTTTAATTCCCTCCAAGACATCATATGCATTCATCTTCTCAAGGACCTCAAAGAAATCTTGGGATCTCACAATCGTGATATTATAGTCAAGATGAAAGACTTTGAATACACCTTTTCGACTTAAAAATTGTGGACATGCGCCCCCTAGTGGCCCAGACATAACTGGAGTGTGCGGTGCTCCATCTAAGTAACCCAAACACAGCAGCGTGGAGCATCTGTTACGGATAACGCAGACATGTCTTGGATTGATGATGTTAGGCAGTGGCCTCCAGTTACAGATGAAGGTAGTTTATCGCTCTGTTTTTAATGATTGGTTATGGAAATAGCATGATCTATTCCCATAATCAAACACTAAAAACTGTGGGAATACGTGAAAAATGCAACGCTGGCTATAACTAACGTCAACAAGCGATAAAGATTATGCTACTGTAATGTTAACGCTAGCGGTAAATTAGGCTAAGTGTTAATGTTATATTTAATTTATTTTATCATTCTCCTAATTCATTCATTCATTCATTCATTGATTCATTCATTGATTTATAGGCTTGTGCTAGTACCGAGGGCTACAGTAGCCTCATACTGCTGTTCTTTCGTCCAGAATCGTCCGGGACTCTCAGCGAGACTATGAGTAGTACGAGATTGAATGTTAACGAAAACTCACCCGGCTGTATTCATTTGGAACAAAGTCCTTTCTGTTGATATTTTTCACCCACGTCTTCCTAACTTCTTGTTCTGCAAACAAGGCAGTCTTCGTGCAGTAAAGGCTTGTGTATTTCATACTTTCTTCTTCCATTGTTGAATTTTCCCGCCATTGTTGGCACAGTTTATGACGGAACATGTATTCCCACTCGACCGACTCGACATTATAAAAATATATATTTGCAGAAAGAGAAAAACACTGGTTAATCTGCGAGCCGGTGAAAGTGTCGCTCTGTGGCACAAACACAGTGCGCCAATGGCGGACGGGGTACTTCCGGGGGGGCTGGCCCGAAAAAGTCTATAGGGTGACGTCACCAGTTGCCGAAGTGAACTGTGGACTCAGTTGGCTACGTAAAAAGTTGGGAGATTTTCAACTTTTTCCGGTTAAACACATAAGTCACCCAATTGGGTTGCGAGCTAGGCAACGAAATCACACATGGAGGCTAATTCACTAATTATTTTTGTAGCGAGCAGGGACAAATTTGATTGGTTGGGTTTTGGTATGACGCATGATTTCAATAACCCCAATACAGCGTTATTTCAGGCAAACTACACAGAACTGGCACATCAGTGCCGATCTTTTCCCTGTCAAAAAGACGGGAACATAGCCTGGAATTTGTCGTGAGCTTCAACACATCGACATTCATCCCAGTTTTGTCCTTCCGGCCAGTTTACTCACATGACGCCAGCCATCAAGGGATAGATGTGTAGCTTCTTTGTGGTGGCAGTCGTACGCCACGGCTGCTTGAAGGTAGAAAATGACTGAGCTGTCTTGCTCGTTTTGGCGCGTCACTGCCGTTACTGCCACCTAGCGGATTTACAAATTATATGCAGCACTCTTGCGGTACTTGGCAGCATAACTTTGGGTTCACAACTTAAACACAACTTTGGGTTTCCTTTTCTTTGAAATTATTGTTTGTTGTAGGGAACATCGCTCTTATTTTTATTGTTTGTTCTTGGCTTGGTTTTGAACATATGGCACAATATATGCCTAGTCATTCACTCCAAATTATTTGGTGGACACTGTCTCACACTGTTTAAGAAAAACTGTACAAACCTGCTGTGTTGTCACTCATAGGAGTGTTTTTGAAGCCTCTTTTTCTCTCGTTCTGTGTGGTGCCATGTTGCATTTAAGGGGAATGAGCAGGTCTGGAAGCCGACTGGCTTGGTTGGTTTAGCTAACGTTAACCTACGATGCTCATTTATATTACGCTCCATTCATTACGACCGAATCCAGACAAACATCCTCATTTGTGCTGCTTCCAAAATTACATCTGACATTAGTGGCGTTGTAGCCGAACTGAGGACGAGCAGAGCTCTGCTGGGATCTGCAACCACCTGCAGCGATAATTGCGCTGCAGTCGTGGGGCTACTGCTGCCAGCCGGTCATGGGATGATTGAGCGCAGGTCCCGGCAGACCTCCGCTCGGAAGAGTCCTGAAACCATCACGGCGCCTTCACCTAAGCCACGATGGAGGAGCTGCGACGCTGTTGACGAACGTTTGCAGCAAATGTTGTCAGAAATGATCGCTGCATTTAGCAACGGACTGTATATAAAGTATCTTCAAACCGTCTGGTCATGTGACCCATAGGTTTGTACAAAGAGCATTTGAAGCCTGTTTTTTTTTTTTTTCCCAAACTGCATGTCATCGTGTTACAAAGAGAGCTGAGATGCCAACTGGAACGCGCCAACTGGAACACGCCCACCAGTTAGCTTAGTTTTTAGCTTGCCTCATTTCAAGCGTCACTAACGGAACAAAACAAGTGCTGCTGGACCAAGGCTCAGCTAGACATGAAGTTCGAAGGTAGAGGCTTGACCAGAGCCGCCTGGAGCCACCAGGAGAGGAAGCTGAGGTTGCCATGGAACTTTCTGGAGAAAGACCAGCCAGGATAATTGACCGCTGGACCTGGCATAATTCCTGCTGCAGGACTCCTGGAAGGATTTTCCATGAGCAGCTCTATCAGTCAACCCACACTGCTGGTCCAACATGCGGAGCTGTTGCCTGGCTTGACTGAAGGAGCTATGGGCTTTGGTTCAGCCGAAGAAGTCCAGTGAGCTGTTAGCCGGCTTAGCTGAAGGACCCGAGCCCTCACGGAAATCATTTCAGGAATCTTCTGATTGTTGTACCGGGACCTGCAGTAAATCCTCCCAGTTGTGGGACCTTCAGTCTCAAACGTTGTTCCATTAGTTACATGACATGGCTGCCACAGTTAGCACACTTATGCTAATGCTAAACTCCATCCGCAGATCCTTCCGGACTGGTGGTCTGTCCACTTAATACAAGCACAAGAAAACATGCTCTCTCTTTAAAATATGACCGTGATCTTTTATTCACAGCTCAGAAGTCAATATAATCCTCATGCTAAGATGCTAAAATGATCACAGCAATGGCTAGCTGTTACAGCCAATGGCTAGCTGTCAGTGAAAACACATTAAATGTCATAGGCCATCCGACTGGTCAGCTTTATAACTTAATATAAATGTATTTGATGTGGTACCCCCCCCCCCCCCCCCCCCCCCGAACAGTTTTCATGGAATCTAACCTATAAAGGGAAAAAATTATTTTTTTTACCAGTCCTGTCGGACAGGGAAACTCAAATAGATGAACCTGTGGGCCCCATTTCCAAAGTGTCAAGGGCCCAGGGGCCACTTAATAAAAAATTTTGACATTAATGATACTTGATGACTTCTCTCATTGTTTTTTTTTATGTATCAAAGTACAATGTGCATGCACACAATACGTAAATAAAAAGGCTGCATTTGTTGCATTTCCTCGCACATTCAACACAAAACACAAACAACAAATCCATAACTGCACAAACTATAGCACATGTCTGTCTGCCTGGAAGATAGACAAGCCAGTCTCACATGTCTTTATAAAATAAAATTAGTAGTTATATGGCTGACTGAGTAAAAAAAAATAAATCAATGTACCTGAAAATAGCTATAAGTGAAGGAGTATGACAGTCAAATTAATGGCAGTTTCATCAAAAATAAAAAAAATCTGTCTGTTTAGCGACTTGAAAGTTATTTCAGGGAATAGGGATACACAGAGTACATGTCTTTCATTTGGATTGCATGACTTGGTCCACTTTAAACGTACATTTTTTTTCATTCTCTGGCTTTGTTACCAGGCGGAAAGTCGACGTGGAAGCGCGCATGTTTGCTTTCATAATGCCGCTTTATTATTTTTGAGCTTAACAACCGACACTGTTTGCATCGCAAATCAAACACAGTGGTGTTGCATTTGCATGACGCGGCAAAATAAAAGCTAAATCATCGGTCCATTTTGGGTTCAAGTACCGGTTCTCAGCATCAACCTTACGGTGCTTGTTGAGGCTCATGTTGATTGATTGTTGAGTCCGTGATGTCTTGACATACCTCACCGTGGCTGTGTTGAGTTATTTTTGTTAAGTACTACTGTAATATTATTATATTAGTAGTATTACTTATAATTAGGGATGGGCATTTGGTCGAGATTTATTCATCGATCGTCGGGAGAATTAATGATTAATAATCGATTAATCATTAACATTTTTATATTGAAAACTATCACAAATATTTTCGATATCAGCGTGACGTTTGTTTTCCCCTTTGGCCTGGTTGCTATGGCCTGGTTGCTATGGCCTGGTTGCTATGGCCCGCGCATGCCCAGATGTGTTCAGTGGCCCGGATGTTGTTGGTCGAGAATAACGTGACATTTCCTGTTTCTTTTCTTTAAAAAAACAACGATAATAAAACAAGAGATATCGAGGAGACTACGTAACAAGGACAATTTATATCAAGGCGCCAGTATTACAGGTAGTGCTGGGCGATATGGAAAAAATTATTTATCACGATATGGACTATTTTATATCACGATAACGATATATATCACGATATACCATAATAAAGTATGTTTTCAGTTATTCTCTGAAAAGTTTGACAAAAATTTTATTGCTTACTTTTCAACTTTATTTTGAAAGGACATTTAGCTGAACTGTCACAAACATACATTTTAGTGCAGCAAAAACAGGTAGGTACAGAGGTACAGTAGCTTTCACATTTTTTTTTAAGTGCACAACAGTTTCTGAGAGGAAAAACACATTTTTGCACTGAAGTTTTAGCTATAAAAAATAACACAAATTATTTTTCAACTTTCTGAAATCTGTAACCTTGTAGTGCAAAGTTTGCAAACCAATATAAAGTGTCTAAAGTAAACATCAGGGTTGAAGAGAACTCTGTTTAAGGCATTAACCATGAATAAAAGTGCAAACATAAAAGGCTACTTTGTAGAAGTAGATATGATTCTATCAAATTTATCGTTGCAGGTTATTTAATTACATATTTGCTGTAATAATGGATAAAATTAGGTTAGAAACGATAGAAACGATAGAAACGATAGAAGAGAAATGGCACGATATACACTTTTATATTGTCCCCACGATATGTATCGTCATATTGCCCAGCACTAATTACAGGCTTTTTGTTTCTTAAAAAGATGCGCTTGTTGTGTGCTCGATGTGCGCTGCAGCTCCTTCTGGTCCGTGCTAACACCGAGTTGAGGCTAGGCTAGGCTAGGCTAGGCTAGGCTAGGCTGAGATAGAGATGAACCGCCTCCGCCGTCCTTTACAAGGCTTGGATGCGCGTTGTTCAAGTGATACATCATTGTCGTTGTCGGTTAATTGTATTTGTAATTAGCATTGCAGTGATTGCAGTACACTTGGTCATTTTCTAAACGAAAATGGTTCCACGCCACACTTCGCCGCGACCGCTTCATGATTAGGCGAAGACCTACAGAAGCTAGCATGTAACAACTGAGGCCAGCCAGGGTAGGGTGATGGTGAAATGTTGCCCCCTGCTGCCAAATTTCTATCGGTGGCACAGAGAAATGCATCGCATTGTTTGAGGACGTGCACTGAGAACCTACATTCGGATTGTTTAAAAAAAAAAAACAAACATTCGGTTCATCGACGAAAATTAATTTCTTCGACCAAATTCTTAATGATCAATCATTGATTAATCGATTAAATATGCCCATCCCTACTTATAATAATGTAATTAACGATAACTTCATTTAGATTTTTCCCCCAATTTTTTTTTTTAATTTCATGGACTGATTGGTCGGCCAGTCAAAATGGAGGCCAGCGGGCCAGAAGTGGCCCGCGGGCCGGAGTTTGAGTATCACTGCTGTAGGAGATCCAGCTCTGCTGGGTGGCTCAGTGGTTTATAGACGCTACAGTCTCCTGCAGAAGACGCAGGTTTGACTCCCAGCCTGTGACTCTCTCTCTCTCTCTCTCTCTCTCTCTCTCTCTCTCTCTCTCTGCCCCAAATTCCTCTCTCTCTCACTGTAAATAAACACTGCTAGACCCACAAAATCTTCAAAAAAAAAAAGAAAAAAAAGAAAAAGACATCCAGTTCCCTGAGCTGGATGTCAGTATCTTCACCTCCTGGAGTTTCAGCTCAAGCACAAGGACTAACGAGACAGTTTTCTTTTTGTTTTTATGTGTTTGATTTCTGTGGAAACTCTCAGGATCCTGAACGTGTCAGAACCTGCCGACACAAGCAGTCAGTCGTCTATAGGGTTCTGCATAAACGAGTCTGTACGTCGACTCGTCCCATCATACGCAGAAAAACCAGCTCCAGACATCATGTCTAAGATATCCCCCCCCCCACCCCACCACCACCACCACCACCACGCATGACAAGGACATTTTAGAAAGAAAAATTGGGCTTTTCTCTTCTAATCCAGTTATTTTTCCTTCAACCTTGGATTATTGTGAAGTTTTTTTTTCCACTCAGAACACATTCACCAACACGTGGTGAACATTTATGTTTCAATTTAAGCTTGAATGGACACAATACAGCTGAACTGACATTTCTGAGATAATATCGACATACCTCATAACAAACATGGCAAACTTTCAGATGAGTCTGTCCACCTTTTGACAGCAAACCTATGATTTAATTTGATTTTAAGTTAAAATAAGGAAAGGAATGAGTCTTTGGTTTCATCATTCTCAGGGGTTTGACTGTACTATGTTGTTAACAGATTAATGTTTTAGGCTACTAAAAGCCATTGTAATATTGGGCTTATTTTACTTATTTGTCTCGTGAGCGTCTGACGACACCGCCGGCCGGTTATGTTGTAGCTCCTCCGTCATACAGGGAGTGAAGTAAGAATTGGACAGGTCACCATATTTGTCAGTAAATATATTTATTTTATCTGTTGAAAACTATGTGTCCAATTCTGAATCCGTAACCAACCAGGGTTCACATTAGCATTGATACCAAGGCCCAATTTGAAATGTGAAAAATCTCCTTGTCTTACCGAAACCTTTAATCACAACTGCGATCAACATCCAGGACAAGGAACCATGATCCGATATTAATGTAAGGGGTCAACAAATAAGGTGACACTTGTCTTATTAAGTTAAGATGACAGAAGAATAACTTAACTGGTTTGTTTTATTACTTATCAATGCTTTTTTTTATCATGTCATGAATATTTTACAGTAATTAAAAACCTATTTTAAAAAGATTGAGGATTTAAAACATATTTGTTTAATTTTAATGACATCTCACGGCCCACCTGCAGTCCCACGACGGCCCACCAGGGGGCCGCGGCCCACCCTTTGGGAATCACTGCTCTACAGTAGATTAAAAATATGAGGAAAAACTTGCTGCCAAAAACCAGTCCTTAAGGTGGAAATGTTAGCAAGAGATGAGAGATGCGGGGACGCGTGTCAGCCAATCAGCATACAGACAACCGACGGTACAGTAATGACCGTCATAGCAGCCAATCACAGGTCTCGATATTCGTTCATGGGGCCTCCCCTGTCAGCTCTTGTTGCTTCCTGAGACTCGTTCTTGATGTGATGGGTTTCGTTTCAGCCTCACGCGCTTCGTTTGAAGTTTTTTTCAATTTTTTTTTTTCAATTTTTTTTCTATGAATATTTTTTAAACTTCCGTGATGTACTGAGACCGTGAAGTGTGGGGGATTACTGTAATTCAATCCTCCAGCTCTGGGTAAGCTTTCATCTTCCTGCTTGTTTTAAACATGTGATGACGCAATTGTTAGCGTGACAGCAGCGACAGCCGTGTTGCCAGGTTTGATTGATTTCCTCAGATACATATCAGGCTCATTAGTGGTGGATTTTAAATGGGGTTCGCTGGAAACCTGGAACGGTTTTGACCGTGCGTGAACTTTGAAAGAGCGTCGTTCACAACTGCCCAGATGAACTCGTTCACGCCAACGCTCTTGAAGGGGAAAGAGAGCACGTTCAGTTCACGTTCGCACAAAATATGAACTAGTTCGTCAACTTTCTTTCAATGAACGCGTTCAGGTACGACACTGGTAATGAGACACCTTTACAAAGACCAAACCAGCTGAATTTAATGAACACTGACGAGGGGCAGGATCGCTTTCTAATTACTGATTTATTTCAGCTGCTGTCTTGGCTTTCCATGCCTTTTTGCACCTCCTTTTCTTCACGTGTTCAATACTTTCTCCCCGTGTCATGTCACATTACTACTCACAAGATAATTCATGGATACCCACGGTCTGTTTTCTTTGCATGTTTGGATCGGATAGGTTTGTCGCCAACATCTGGTGAACGTTTCATGTCAACAGCACCGTTAGAAATATAATTGCTGAGAAACACACACACCTGTCCAGGTGAACCAGCAGACCCCCGTGAGCCTGAACATAGATACATAAAGGATGGATGAATTAAAATGATAAGTGTTTGTCGACCCCATCCAGTTTCCTCTTGAATAGTTTCTTTTAGTACTGCAGGAAGAGGTTATTGAGCTTTTATTGGGCATTTGAGCTTTATAAGCAAATCTAAAGCACTTACGCTCCAGCGTGGAATCACTTGTCTTTTATTACCAGATGAATGAAATTATACCACACAGTCACATAAACCTGAAGCTGTAAGTCTTTTTCCACTTCATGATGTTTCAGGCCCGTATTTCTGACGTCCAGAGGTGAGTCTCGCCATCTGTTTGAAATTTATACGCAGAAAAAGCTCTGTGAACGACGACGGTGTTTTCTTTCGTGAGTCAGTTTGTGCTAACGCTGGCCTTTGTCTTGAATTAGCGTCCACTCAAACATGACTCGTGCGTCATCGTCCTGGAGGGAAACACCAGCGCCATGGCAGCAGCGCCGGCCCTTTAACAGAAACACAGAGGAGTCCGCGCTCACCTCCATTCATTCAAACCATAACTGGCAATACGTCAAGCAAACGACCCCGTGATTCAGACTGCTCGTAACGAGACAGCCGTGCTAAATATAAACTGCAGGGATTAGGCCCTTTTTTTTTTTTTTTTTTCCCCCTCTGCTTGCTTTTCAAACACAAAGCTCCTGAAGGTGCTGAAAACAGGCCTGTGTGTCTCTAGGAAACGGCTGCTGCCAAAAACGGGAAACAAACCGGGCTCTGTGCTCTGGAAACGTCCCGCCAGAGTCGGGCCCAGTCCTACGTCCACTGGTGGCTGCGTCTGGAATGGAAATGACCGAAGTTTCCTCCTTGTGACCGACAGATGCTTTGCTTTCAACGGTATAATCGAACCTCCTCGTGTGATTGCATTACAGCCACTGCCCACCGCTCATTTAGGGATTCAAGGGATTCAAGGATTCAAGGATCATTCATTGTCATTGAAATCAGTTACCCTGGTCCCGGAGCAAGCCCAGTAATAATATAAAATAGAATAGAAATAGGAAATAGAAGTATTCACAAAGTATTTACAAGATAACGAGATAAAATTGCAGATTTAAAACTAAGTAATATAAACAGGTTCAAAGTGACAAGTGTAGTTAAAGTGGCAAGATGTGCAAACACTGCGATCTGTGTTACAGTGTTACAGTGCAGGATGGTACTTAGTTTTGTAGCTTTATTATACCTGGTACTGCTTTTATTTCACAGTAGACGGACTTTTTAAAAGCCGTCATTTGAATACAGAATCACTGGGAGCAGGATGCTGAAAAACTACTCTTGTACTCTTGTACTGAAGGCGCTGCATTCTCGGATACTTCCAGAAGATGGCAGTAGAGATCAATATACTTTAGACTCCTCTCAGTTCAGTAGCGCCTCCTTATCTCCTTAACCCTCATTCTACCGACATATTTCGCATATATGAACCCCAAGAATAAATACTGTAATAGACAACCATCAAAGAAAAATTACAACTTTTTTCTTCTCAGAATATTATTACTGATGTATTAAATGTCATCTGAGGAAAAAAACAACAACAGATTATTTTAAGAAAGTTATAGTTAATTTGCATATTTTATAAAACGAAAATATACTTTTCTTTAACCCAAAAATGTCAGCAGTGGAATTTTATGATCTCCTTTACAGCAATTAAGATCCTATCTGAGCTAAGCACAAATCCACTAAAATGTTTCAAATCAGTTAAAGAATGAGGCTACAGCGCAGCTTTTCCCTCTCTATTACCATCTCTATGGTAGTCACGTTAGACTTGATTCTGATATAATTTAGTGTTCAGTAATTCCAAGTAAACATTATTTGTGTTGTATTTATATGGTGAAACCAACCAAGGTCATTTTGAACCCAATTTATATAAAAAACTTATATATACCCACAATCATTTAAATGTCACTACATTTTAATTTTATTTGAATTTTAATACAAAAGTCAAAAATACAAAAGTAAGATACTTTAAATTAGGACCCATGGCAAACATTGACTCAATATATGGTTCCATCTATTAAAAATACATAGGTGGAATTAGAGATTTTGACTGGGGTCCTCTTGGACCCCAATGCATTGGAATTTTTAAAAAGCACAGATAAAGACAGTAACAGAAAAAAATCATATGACATCATTAGGAACAAATTGATTGACAAAGTCATGAAAAATTGGAATTATAGAAAAAAGCACCCCTGGGATATGACAAAAAGTACACCTCTGGGGTCCGAGAGGACCCCAGTTGGCGGTATGAGGGTTAAGGATGTAGAGATTCTTCAGGAAGTCTCTGTTCTGATGACACACAGAGGAAAGAGGAGGCCTGGAGGAGCTTCAGTCGCTGATCTGTGTCTGTTTAAGTTTATAGCTCTGAAGTGGACCTGCCCAGGTCTGCTGGGACCCACCGTCGCTCGTCTTGCGAGTCAGGGGCCCAACCTGCGGACAAACGCCACCAGCTTCGACCGTTAGAGGCGGGGTCACGCCAGAGCTCATCGTTTCAGCTCTGACAATTTGCAACATTCGAAATGAGGATGATTGGACAGATTTGACCAGAACAAATGTGATGAAATACAAATTGGCATCATCATAAGCTAAAGTAGCTGCTCCTGCTACGACAACCTATCGGTGGAGTCACAGGGGTCGGTCCAGTTCTTCCTCTACAGAACCCCCAATTCCAACCCAAAACATGTATCAGAACAGAATCTCATGACGCCATATTTTATTCCCAACAGAACATAAAGAACATATCAGATGTTGAAACTAAGATGTTTGACCATTTCGTGGGAAATATCAGCTCATTTTGACTTTGATGGCAGGAACATATTTCAGTTAAGTTGGAACAGGATGATGTTCATCATCTCTTCTTCTAACATCTGTCTGGAAACATCTGGGAAGTGAGGAGACCAGTTTCTGGAGTTTTAGTAGAGGAATGTTGTCCCATTCTGGTCTGATCCAGGATTCTAGCTGCTCAACAGTCCTGGACCTGCTGGATTTCTATTTCTCCAGATGTTTTCTGCTGGTGAAACATCTGGACTGCAGACAGACCAGTTCAGCAGCTGGACTCTTCTCCTGCGAAGTCCTGCTGCTGTGATGATCCAGTCTGTGGTTCAGCATCGTCCTGCTGAAATATGGAAGTTCTTCCCTGAAAGAGACGTTGTCTGGATGGAGCAGATGTTGCTCTGGAACCTCTATGTTCTCTTCAGGATTGATGGAGCCTTTCCAGATGTTCCAGCTGCCCCATAGACACTGATCAACCTCAGAACAGTTTTCATTCATCCTCAGACCATCTTAGATGATCTCTGGTCCAGAGGAGACGCTGGTGTCTCTGGATGGTGTCCACATGTGTCTTCTTCTCTGATGGTCCAGCTTTAACCTGCATCAGTGGATTGAAGGTGAACTGTGTTGACAGACGGTGGTTTCTGGAAGAGTTCCTGAGTCCATCAGTGATGTCCAGTGACGACCTGAAGATTGTGGACATCCGGTTTTGACCTTTGGCCTTGTCTCGTGTGCACAGACACTCCTGATTCTCTGAATCTGTTGATGATATCGTGGACTGTAGATGGTGGGATCTTCACATTTTTAGATGCAATTTGTCACAGATTGACGAACCTCTGGCCGTCTTTGAATCTGATTGGTTCTGCCTCTCTGAGATGCTCCTTTTATAACCAGGTCACTGACCTGCTGACAGTTAACCTGATTAGCTGTCAAATGCACCAGTTCCTGCCTGTTTTTGCCCCATTTCAATCGTCAAAATGAGCTCATATTTTCAGTTTCAACATCTGATATGTTCTTTATGTTTTATGGGGAATAAAAATGATGGCTCTATGAGATGAATAAACACCTAAACTTTACCTCCAGTCTGTTTTTTTTTAAGGATTTAGAATGTGACAGACCAAAAACCAGGAGACATAAAAACCCAAACACAACCAAAATCTCAGGTCATGACATGAAGTTCTTTTATTTGAGCGAGTGACTCGTTATTAAACCTGTATTGCAGCTCCAGGCTCATTTAAAAACAGTAGGTGGCTCGATAAAAGCATCGTTGCTGTTAACTGTGTTAACTGTGTTAACCTTTTCAATTGTAGATGTTTTTTGTTTGTTAATTCTTTGGCTGATCACGTCATCAAGGATTTAATCTTCTAAACTGTCTCTTCAGAGCCACTAGGTGGCAGTGTTGGCTTTACTTAGTCTTCGATGCAGGCTGTGTTGGGAAGACGTTCATGTAACTGATTGCTTCTCGAGTTTGTCTGTCATTAACTAACTTCACGATCCTGTGTACAAATGAACCATCATGCAGCTAAAACTAAACTCTGAAGATAAACCCGATAAACTTGAGGAACCTTGAGATTTCTGAAAATCCTAAATCTTGCTTTATTTTTAGCTTGAAAAGGCTTTGAAGCCGAGAGGTGTGGCTGAAGCCCACATGGACCAGAAGCCCATGATTCAGTTCTGTATGCCGGAGGGGCATAAAAACATCCTGAGTGACAGCTCTGTGGCAGCTGGGGGGGCGGGGGGGCGGCAGCACCCCCCCCAACCCATCGCCTCTGAGAGTCCATCCACAGATGTGGGCGTTTAATGGTGCGTGACAGCTGTCATGGCCCACTCTCGGCTTTCCACATCATCACCTCTCCGCTGCAACCTGCTGACGCTCCAAACCTCGACGCTCGCCGGCGATTTGAACGAAGGAACTCGGAGCAGCGATGAAAGAAGCTCAATTTACGACTCCTCTGTCATTAAAATAAAGTAATCTGCACAGAAAATTCAGGAGTCACAGTGTGGATGGGCATGTTTGATTGACAGACGACGTGAGTGAACTGGCGTGCAACGACAAAAGAGAAAAAAGCTAAACGCTAAAACAAGAGAACATGTTGACAACAGAAAAGGAAATGAAACAGAACTAAGTCTTTAAGATTCATCCATCATCAATATCATCATCCATATCGGGCCGTGGGGTCAGAGTGCACCTGGATGAGCCTTTGCTAGTCCATCACATGCTTACATGCACTCCCAAAGTTAACGTGATAAGTCACTAATCAGCCTAACGTGCACGTTTTTAGACCGTGGGAGGACACCGGAGTACCCGGAGAAAACCACTGGATGTCACCCGCCTCTTTTTTCCTCCTACAGCACGGCTTTGTGTTGTAAATGAGCGTAAGGAGCAGAGCCGGTGGTATTTTAGCTTGGTTGGCTTCGCTGACGCTAATAAATATTACTTTACACTCGTTCTAATCAAATCCACTCATACATCCTCATTTATTGCGTCGCTACTGAAACGACACCCGGGGCGAGGGCCTCCAGAGCTGAAACGAGGACTCTGCTGTTGCCCGCCGGTCAATCAGCCTGAAAACGTGCAGCCATAGATGCGTTGAAGTCGGGCAGGTGGACCGCAGCCAGCAGCTGATCGGGCATTGATTGGTCACTGAAGACTTGAGCTTGAAACGGTCCTGAGATGATCCGTTGTGCCCCTTCAGCTGGTTCAGTCAAGGCAAGCTGGACGAGCCGCAAAGACACCGGCGGGAATCCACAGAGGGAAGCTTCGTCCTCGGATCCTTCCAGATCAGCCCACAGCCAGTCACAGTGCTCCAGATTCTCTTTAAAATATGAAAAACTAGGTTCTATTAGGTCTTTATTTACAGCTCGAGTGATGACGGCTAGTCAGGGCTTGGCGCTAACTTTTTTGCTCACCAGCCACTGTGGCTAGTGTTTTTCTTCAGTCGTTAGCCATTTAGTCTTTATGCTAGCAGTTTTTTTCTTCTTCACAATATTCTTGCATTTACATTTTAAATACAAACAATTGGCACAACTATTGTGAAGCGTCATATCAAAGAATAAGTTACCAGCCAAAGTTGCTTGTGAGACAGAAATTGTTACTAGCCACAGCTGGATTTTACTAGCATTTGGCCGGTTGGCCGGTGTCAGTGTCAAGCCCTGCGGCTAGTCATTGGCTACGTTGGCTGTCATTCAAAAGACCGTGCGCTCAATTGTGCATCAATTTGTAACTATATAGAAATTCACTTTCATTTAGTTGTCATGGATGTGAAATCTGGCTATGGAGATCAAAATCAGTTTCATGAACACAGCTGTTTATTGGGGGGGGGGGGGCGCCAGTCTCCATTAACCGTGAAAACTAAGGGATCACTGTATAAATATATATAACGAAGACAATAAGATAGTTTCGTAACATTTATATCTTTATTAACTACAAAAATACTTATATTTGTAGCTAGCTTTTTTCGGCGCCATCCTTTTCGAAGACATCTTGGCAAAAATACGTAATGCCTTCTGGGACTCCCAAGGGTGGTGCCGGAGAATCTCAATATTGAGGGCGATACAGCCCTCAAACCTGCCCCTCAACTTGACTTTCTTAGAATCGGGACAACACTTTCACTTCACGGGAGCGCGTATTTTTGAGATTGAGGGTTGAGATTGAGGGTTAAGGGAGGAATTGGTCCGCAAAGCCCCAGAGGACTGTGACTTCTGTTGCGACTCAGGTAGTCGGGTTGCTTAGATAATTGTTGAAGCATTGCTGTCCTTTAAACTGAGCTGCTCACAGACTCTTCTCTGAAATGTGACATTTTCTTGTGATATCATGGATAACTTCTTAGGCTATGATCTGCACCTGGAGGTCACAATCAGACACAGGGTGCGTTTACATGGGAAGTTTAATTCCTCTTTAATTCAGAATTAAAGTTAAAGCCGAATAAAAGTTACCATGTAAACACTTAATTCCATATGAAAATGTCAATTCCGAATTAAACTTAATTCCGAAGTAAGTGGCTGGTTTATTCCCATTTTAATTCCGCATTAAGTAATTCCGCGGTCATGTGTACACTCATTCCTGTTTAAATTAATTCCCGTCTTTCTGCGCATGCTAGTTCTCTTGCCCGTCTGTCGCGATGACGCTTATATTCCGCGCTGAGCTTGTTTTCAAAATGGCAGCACGCAGTAAACGGTGTTCAAGAGCAGAGACGATTTATTTAATCAATAGCTTGGAGGAACTGGAAATAATTAAAAGAACAGATGGCAGGAAACATTAAAATTGTGAACTTTTCAAAGCGGCCAGGTTAAATGAAGGAGGTTTCGCAGATAGAGACGCCACCCAGGTCAAAAATAAGTGAAATGTTGTTGCTAACCGAGTTAGCTAAGTTTGTTTTCTTCCGGTAGATGTAAAGACGTCCACCCCCCCCCATCCAATCAGAACCCTTCCCAACCCCCAGACCTAAAGCGGAGTTGGATAAAGCCGAACAAACGTGTTTTCCATGTAAACCTTAATTCGGAATTACTATTTCCATGTAAACTCGAAGGAAAATAGTTTAATTCGGAATTATTTAATTCCTAATTATTAATTCCGAATTAAAAAACATCATGTAACCGCAGCCACTGATGGATTTAAAGCGGGTCCCAAAAGGCTAAAGAGTCATCAACTGTTGTGTGCAGAAAGGTTAGATTATTCCAGGAGAAGTTATTGCCGTTGCTGAGGTCCGTATCTGTTGATCACCTTGGAGGGTTCGAACCCCCCATGTGTGATGTAGATTTACCAAACAGGAGTCCTCGACCAGAAGGCCGGCTCAGAGCTACAAGCAGACCTGTCTGGGTCGCCAGGTTGGTGGTTTCATTAGTGTTGATTCGTGATAGTTGGTGACATAAAAGCATCTGTTGATCAAGCTCAGAGGGATTTGAGGTCAAGAGAGTAAAGAGAACAGGTGTGATGATTCAAACCCAACGGGTCGCCAGGTCTTCTGTGCATCATGGCTGTTTCATAACAATAATTCAGGTTGGGGCAATATGGGATTGGTTTTAATTAAAAAGTAAAAGTAGGAAATATCTCCCTGTTGTTAAAACGATGACCATCTGGATTTTGAAAACGGCCGATCTGGGACCGGCTCTAATGTAAACCCGGGTCTGTTCGGCGCAGATGTTCACTTCTGTTGACATTCAGATCAGATGCCGTCACACGTGAATCTCTTCCGAGACGGAGAAAACATGCACCGGGCTCGCGCCAGTCATCGTGTCGAATTTAAAAACTCGTTCGGCCTCTCCTGTAGAGAAGAATGGTTTGATCTTTAATTGCAAAGACATCAGATCACGAACGCCTCCGTAAGAGCTGCGTGGGAGTTTTTCTTCTAAACACTCAGTGACAGACTATCCAGCCGCGCTATTGAACTGTAGCACAAAGCAAATTAACATGCAGAAGAGACACAGATGAATTCCTGCGGCATAAAAGAATCAAATATTAAATCTATTCCACTCACTTCTTTCAACTTAAGTTCAGCTCCATACGCTACACGGGTTACTGGTAAACTTTTTTTTTTTTTAATGACTGAATGATACAATCCTGGACAGGACGAGACGATCCTGTTCGTTAGCTGAGTCACAGCTTGAGCTGCTAATTCCTGGAGGAGGTTAATCCATAAGAGATAATGACGCAGTCCTTCCTTCACGCATCACAGCCCCGCTGATTCATGGTCTGCTTCTCACAACCATAACCACACCTCACACCGGCGTAACCGCTGACTCAGTCAACCAGTAACCCGTTGCTAAATCCAAGATCCTGTTTCAAAGTTTGATCGCAATGAAGCGTTGCACCTGCAGCTCCTTTTTTCAAACACGTCTTCACAGCTCTGGTTTAAGAGGATGGAATCGGCCATCTGAGATGACTCGACTGCCATCGTCCACTGGGCGTTTATCTTTTGAAATTATCATTCAGCGTTGGTCTATCCACTTTGAAACTAAAGTAAATGCAGCATGATTTTAAAGTTTGTTTGAATTGCTTTTCTATGGGACTCCACAGCTTTGGTTATTACTGTGAATAGTCGGAGCTTCATTTATGGTGTAGTCTGAAACCCCCATGAGGGTTTCAGACTGGTTCCTGTGACGTCACCCATAGGTCCTCTGAAGAGGGCTTTCAATTCAGTATTATTTGTAGGGGTGTGAAAACAATCGATTTGGTGATATATCACAATTTTCGGCCGCCTGATATAATATTGATTTTTCAGCTCCTAATATCGATTTTCCAGGAAAATTCATTCATTCACTTAAATGTGCAAAAACACTAATAATAAACAATAAATAGGTTGTTTTGAAGCTCTGTTTTAGGACTAGGTGCCAATCATCGTGGTCCGTTGGTATAATTAACACCACAACAAAACCTATTCTCTTTAAAATATGAATGACTGTTTGAAATGGTGCTATTTTTGTCCTCAAGGTGGCGGTAATGAATCACATTTTGGGCTTTTTGCGGACGTGGCCACTTCCAGTAAAGAATGCAAGACGCCAATGTAAGCGATACAGATAATTGATTTTAGCACCATGCTGTACTACTGTGATCCTGCGGAGTGTAAATGACGTAGATTCAAAGCGAAGAAGCTACGCATCCATCCCTTCACGGCTGATGTGAAAAGAGCTGGAAGGCTCTGATCGAGGTTGAATGGTGACACACTGAACCTCACAAGAAATTTAAGGAGATGTTTCCATCTACTTCACCTGGAATAACCAGAGGAAGCCACGAGCGCAGGGAAGACTGAAGAGGCACAGATCTGCAAAGATCTGAGTGTTGCTCCCTTAGACGTAATGTTCAGCGGCTAGTAAAAGTGGCATATTATGCTAGTGGCAGTCCTCGTTTTTTGCCCAAATTATGCTCGCTTTTCAAAATTATGCTACTTTTTAAAAAGATTATTCTGTGCACAAACTTCACAACTCACAAGACAAGTTTAATAATGTATTTTATTAACCCTGGCCTGACGTTCTGGGCCCGGTTGTTCAAAACCTGGGTAACGTTATCCGGTGGTTAGGCCTATACGGCGGATAAATCTGCTATCCAGCGGATAGTTATCCAGCGAACAAAAATAGGTTGCACAAAGCCTGGATAGTGTGGTGGATAACTATCCGCAGATAGCTTGCTAACCATTCGCGTGTAGCAGAGCGTGACACAGTTTGCGCAAGGTTTTGCACTCAAATGGCCTCCAGTTACCATGGTAAAGTATGCAAATTTCGAGTAAACACTGGGAGAAAGACTAAGGAGTCTGGGACCGAGACACAGACTTCCGGTTCCGTTTCATCAAATTCCCGCGGTATCTCAACACAACTAAAAAAGCAATCGCAAAATAGGAGTGGAACCAACTGTTAATAATAATCTATCGTTTTTAGTAGCTGAGATCTTCGTTTTCTTGAATTATTCTAAAATTGTGCTATTAAGACAAGAAAATATACGGATTATGCTAGCAGTGCTACTTTTGGAAAAAGGGCAAAAATTATGCTCAATTCCTCAGATTATGCCAAAAATTATGCTAGCACAATGGTCAAGAGCCTATCAGCGGCGCTCAGGTAGCTTCTATTATATTTACATTGGTTGCTTTATATAACTTTATCTGATGTGTTACAAAAGCATTCACCCACCGTACAGTTGTCATCTACTATCTAACTACAGAGACCTGGTGGTTTAGGTGGTGCTTCCAACTATTCCACAGGAGGTCTGGGTTCAAATCCCGGTGGCGTCAGTAACACAAACACATCTGATGTGAGTCGTGGCCGTTCTAGTCGATGAGAGCAGAGATTTGAATCATGTACAAGGAGAGGACCAGTTTGAAAGTATAAAAATGCATTTTATTTGATAACACTCATCCCTTTTATACGTCTATAATTCCAGAAATTCACAGAGTCTTTTATTACCTGTGGCACCAAAGCATTAGAGAAGCTGTTTGACGGTTGAGTTTGAGATGAGCTCTCTTGACGCTGCGTATCATTTTCCCACCTTTATTCACATGTTGTGCTCATAGCGTGAGTCAGGGACCCGGTATTTAGGTGTTAGGCTGACACCGGGGCTGACTCAGTCCTGAATCACCCTGAAATGATTACCAGACTAAGGACTGTGCACCGCGGTACGTGCACGATCTGGTGCGTTCGCGGTGCGTACACCAGGGGGCATCATAAAGATGGTCTGTTTCACCTCAGCTGTGGAGGGAAACGCTGACGATAATGAATTCAGATGTGCTGTCAAATTAAACACAGATTGCAGCCGGTTTAATTAGGGGGGGGGGGGGGGGGGGGGGGGGGGGGGGGGCCGTAATTGCTGCTCCGATTAAAGGTGAATCAAAGATACTTTCATTTCGGTGGATTCGTTTTAACTCTTGGAGGGCAACGCTGAACGGATGGTTTGAGCAGGGACTCGGCACAGAGGTAGCCATTGATTTCCTCCCTGCTGATAGCTCTGTAGGCATGAGTGTGTGTGTGTGTGTGTGTGTGTGTGTGTGTGTGTGTGTGTGACTTCTGTCGTTGATGAGATGAGTGGAAAACCTGTGAGGGGGTGGCTGTGAGATACCACCCCAGGGAGTTGTGGGTAAGAAATGTGTTGCATCTCTGCTGGATTTCATCACAACCCTTCAGCCATTAAAGCCATTAAAGGACTCATTTACGTACATTCACGCTAGTTTCTCTTTCATATTCTGCACTGGTAGCGTTTTGGTATCTGACGAGTTCAACCTCTTTTTTTCTTCCAATTTAAACACTCATCCCAATTCAAATATTTTGTTATATTTGTCTCTCTACAGCGTCACATTGCAGTCAGGTTTATAAACGTCTTATGGTTGCAGACGTGCTTTTATCCTGTAACTCTGAACAGAAGTCTGAATTAAAACTCTTGTTAAAGTGTCCTCTTCTTGTTAAGTACATGTGTAAATGCACCCAGGATGCGCCTGAGGACGGATGGACGGATCGATCCGCCGGCGAGCACGTCGAGGCTGAGCTGGGAAAGTTGCTTTCCTGTTGTCCCTTCCAGCGTTTAACGTTCAAATCTGACCTCACGCTCCTGAGAAGCCAGGATGCGTTCGTGGAAATGTTAACATCTCTGAACTTTTCATCGAAACAAATCTCCTGCCTGTGACCATGCATAGATCTCGTTTAAATCTCTAACAGCATTTAGAAATATATTCTTCTGATTATGCTTCTTTAAATGTCACTGGTTTTATTAAATCAACTTAATATGCAATCACAGGAGTACGAAGTTACGAAAAACTAGCTAAATTAATGTTTTGGGGTTTCTTTTGTTTCCAACTTCAACTATCAAACCATCTTCACTTTATCTCTTGTGTAGTTTGTTGACCAGCTGGATTACTCACCTCTTTTTCATCCCCACAGAGTAATAAAGAGTAATTACAGTTACAGTGAACCCTCACAGTTTTAGGCCTCAGTACATCGCAGAGTTTTCAAAAATATTGATAGAAAAGAATTTTAAAAATCGAAATAAAAATTCAAACGAAGCGTGCGAGGCTGAAGCCAAACACATCACATTAAGAACGAGTCTCAGGAAGCAACAAGAGGCTAAACCGAGGCCTGTGATTGGCTGCTACGACGGGCGTTACTGTGTCATCAGTTGTCTGTACGCTGATTACAAAACACACCAACTTTTATTCCAAGGTAAGTTTACTTTGTTTATTAGATGATTGATTTAACCACCGTTTAGTAAAAGTAATATGATTTAGCAGCATGGACGGTGATGAGTTCTCTGTTAGCATTAGCTCTGGTCCATAGGTCTGTCCCACTCCAGAGCTAATGCTAACATGAGACAGTCGCAGCATTGTATTAATATAATTAATAAAGTGACGTTAACATCACTAGCCTCACCTTATACCTAACAAAATAAATATCCAGGGCCATATATATTTGTAGACAACGAGGCAGGCTTATAGGTGGCTAGCGAGTTAGCCGGAATGCTAACGGAGAGATGTTTTCACTCATCACCCTCCCTGCTGCTAAATCATATTACTTTTACTACACGGTGGTTAAATCAATCATCTAATAAACAAAGTAAACTTTGCATCCTGCATCGTTACATGTGATGTTCCTCTAGGAGTCTTGGCGTCAGATGCTAGCATGAACTACGCTTGGCTAAAATGGATTGAGCCCAGAGGCTGCCACAGTCACAATTAACTGCACAATAAATCATATTATCTTTAAATGAGAAAAAACTGGGCTAAAATGATGGCAGCTATCTGTCTGTCACCGTAGACTGAGATGCAGCTGTGACTCAAAAATTAAAAAATGCGTCCTTTATTTAATATATAAACCAGGCTGTAGCGTCGTTTATAGCTGCTGTAAAGACTGATGTTTTAACACCAACCCAAAACCAAAGCAGAGTCAGAATCAGAAAGCTTTATTTGTGCCTTGAAGGGAAATCCTTTGCAGCGACGTGGTCACGTACAAACCTGGACGAGCTCAAAGCCAGCAGATATCACGCCTCCGTTCACGCCTGTAAAAACACTCTACAAGTGAACAACAGAGCACTGAAGACTGAAAGAAGGGTGTACAAGACAATAAACAGCAGTAAAAGAAGAGGATTAAGAGTACAAATGAGTAGATAAAAGCTCCAGAATAATAAAGTCACAGCTCAGTAGTCTGATAGCAGACGGAACGAAGGACTTGAGTAACGACTTGTTTTGCTTCCAGGGATCTGATAAAGCCCACCTGGGAGCATTAGTGGAAAATTAGAAGATAAAATGGGCTTCTGGTTGAAACTTATTATCCGCGCAGCTAAAGGAAAGGTTAAAAGGTTCACCGGGACACAGCGAGTCCTCTCAGCCAGAGAACCAAGCTGATCTTCTTCTTCTTCTTGTCCTTCAGCTGTTCATCCTCCTCCATCCATCTCCATCCTCGTCACTCCCAAAGAGAACCTCAACATTTGAACCTCTGCTTTCTCCACCTGTGTCTCCAGTCTTTTCCTCAGTGCTACAGTCTCTAAACCGACACCATCACAGGTCTCACCACCGACTTTCCTTTCATCCTGAAAGATTCAAACATGAGGCAAGTCTCTTAATTAAAATATGGGGCTGCTTTTTACTGAAAGTAGATGGGAAATCTGCAAGTTAGAGCTTATTTTTAATGAGCTTTTGGTTTTTCAAGATCAGTGGTGCCCAAACTGTGGTACGCGTACCACCGGTGGTACGCGAGCACTCTCTGGTGGTACGCGGGGGAACGTCACATTATAAATATGTTTCAAATGAAATTCAGATAACAATCAATGACCACAATGAGGAATAAACATCTCTCCTGTGTGTTTAAAGCTAATTCTGTGCATTTACATGGAAAGTTTAATTCCTCTTTAATTCAGAATTAAAGTTAAATCTGAATAAAAGTTACCATGTAAACACTTAATTCCATATGAAAATGTCAATTCCGAATTAAACTTAATTCCGAAGTAAGTGGCTGGTTTATTCTGATTTCAATTCTGCATAAAATAATTCCGCGGTCATGTATACACTCATTCCACTTTAAATTAATTCCCGTCTTTCTGCGCATGCTAGTTCTCTTGCCCGTCTGTCGCGATGACGCTTATATTCCGCGCTGGGCTTGTTTTCAAAACAAAGTTTCAAAATGGCAGCACGCAGTAAACGGTGTTCAAGAGCAGAGATGATTTATTTAATAAATAGCTTGGAGGAACTGGAAATAATTAAAAGAACAGATGGCAGGAAACATAAAAATTGTGAGCTTTTCAAAGTTGTAGCAGCCAGGTTAAATGAAGGAGGTTTCACAGATAGAGACGCCACCCAGGTCAAAAATAAGTGAAATGTTGTTGCTAACCGAGTTAGCTAAGTTTGTTTTCTTCCGGTAGATGTAAAGACGTCCGCCCCCCCCATCCAATCAGAACCCTTCCCAACCCCCAGACCTAAAGCGGAGTTGGATAAAGCTGAACAAACGTGTTTTCCATGTAAACCTCAATTCAGAATTACTATTTCCATGTAAACTTGAAGGAAAATAGTTTAAATTAAAAAACATCATGTAACCGTGGCCAGTGAGAGGGCATATATGGCTATATTTTAAAATTGGTCATCATGGTGGTACTCGGGGAGCTCAATAGCAGCATTAAAAGTTTGAGAACCGCTGTTCTAGATGCTTCCGAATCCTGTCAAAAACACCTTCGAGAACAAAGAAGAAGAAGCTGTTGAGTGATATTGATCCACTAATCGGTCGTCTGGAATGTTACTGTGCACTTTTTTCTTCCCTTTCTACATTGACGTGTTCTTATATCTGATTTTCATCCAGAAGCAGCTATAAACATTTCCTCCAACTGAACCCCGAAGCAAACCTGATGAGGAGCCCTGAGGCACCGAGCAGCAACAACAAACCAGAACCTCCAACTTGTTATCACCAAAGCACACCTCTCCTTCCCCCCCGCCTGAAATGATGTTGATGTTTCACTCGAGTGAAGTCGCCGCTCGATGAGGCTGCGATAGCGACGCCTCTTTTAAAACGCCTGTGAGTCTCACGTGGACAGACGGAGATAATGACTGCGCAGCTATACGGGTATGAATGTGCAGATTGGCATTTCCTCCCTCTGGGAGTGCAGCCCGCAATCAGAGTCTGAAGCGCTAACTCATCTGGACACATGTGGCGGTGGTGGTGGTGGTGGTGGTGGTGGGGGGGGGGGGGGGGTTGTAGATTTCACTGGTATTCATCAGTTTTTCACTGTCAGCGAGAAATTAGCAAAAAGGGTCGAAGGAGATTTTTCAGCTGCGCGCGTCAGCATGTAGCTGCCGGACGTAAAAAAAAACTGGAGGATTGTGGGACGGCATGAGCAGCTCCTTTGGCCCGGCGGCATGAAGGAGACAAGCTGCGGTTGCCCCCCCCCCCCCCCGGAGCAGCATCTGATGCTGATCTGCCATACATGGCCAAAGAATGTGAAATATGGGGGAGGGCGGGCGGCGAGCAGAGAAAGCTCTCTGGTTTCCGCATCTCAGGATGTACGATCTTACTTTGCTCTTACTGTGAACTTCAATAAGGGGTGAGGGCGCACGTGCGCACGCACGCACGCAGGAATATTGAAGAATCAACAGTTCCCAGGCCTCAGGAGGGGGAAGCCGTGCAGACTCAGCTGCTCTGACTTACTGTAAGGGAGTAAGCAGCTTAGGCAGAGCCCGAACAAAGATCTGGTTTCTCTTTCTTGCCCGGGACTCGGCTAAGACTGTTTTCACAAACCCTGGAGCAGAAGATGAAAACACGGATGCTTGTACCGCATCTTACTGTGTGATTTTTATCGAGCGGAGCCACTCGTGCAGCAGGGCAGCAGTTTCGCCACGAGCGAACGACGATGGCGTCTCCGCCAGACGCACGATGAGACTCGGTCCATCGGCTTCTTTTGGAAGCACAATCCCTTTTTGTGAACTGTATCCATATAGTGTCAATAAAGGCCACGACAGCCACAAAAAAAGCCTTTTAGAAAAGACATGAGTGGTGGGTGCGGCGCATGCATGACGGTGCATGATGGTGAGTGTGTGGACAATTTGTGTTGTGATGTTTGATGGACCCCAAACCAGGAACGGTCGAAACTGCCGAGTCACCGCGCTGCTCCTGCAGAAATTAACTTTCAAAGAAAAGAAAGTTCTCCCTCTTTCTCTGGAGGTACCAGAGACTAAAAGTGAATTCCAACTCCTCCCTTAACCCTCAATTTTTGGCCCTCAATCTAAACCCTCCTAAGTAAGTGTCAGGGCTATCTTGTGTCTTAGAAATGGGACACCCCTCGAGTGTAGTGACGTCTTCAGACTGAAATGTATCAGAGCCATGTTGTCTCTGTATTCCCTGAAATGACACAGGGATAACATTGAAAAGAGCGCTGTATAGTCTCTAAATATTAGCAAATAACACAATAGAGGATACATTATTCAGTCCTCCATCGCTACCCAACAAGTGTATACAAGTAACGTGAAGCCGGAATAAATTAATGTTACGCAACAACGATGTTAATCCATGAAAAAAGTCTCAAACAAAGACAATAAGATGGTTTCGTAACATTTATATCTTTAAGAACTACGAAGATACATTTGTAGCTAGCTTTTTTTTTTGCCGCCATCCTTTTCGACGATGTCTTGGCTAAATTACCCAATGCCTTCTGGGTAGCCCTTAACTACCAAGGGTGGTGCTGGAGAATCTCAATGAAATGAAAAATACTTTATTAATCCCAGAAGGGAAATTCAACATTGTAGTAAGGGTTTTTTTTCCAACAATAAATAAATGATAGCAATAATAATATTGAATTAATAATAGTAGGATGTCTTGTTGAGGCCCTCAAACTTGTCCCTCAACTTGACGTTCTTAGAATCGGGACAGCACCGGCGCTTAGCGGGAGCGCACATTTTTGAGACTAGGGTTGAGATTGAGGGTTCAGGGACCCTTAAACTAGATGACTGAAACTGAGAACATCATACCAACCAAGTAATTTTTTCTTTAATTTTGTCTCCTGCTAACCATCCAAACAGTAAGAATATATAAAGACCAGCGATGTGACGTGTGAATTAAAGCCGTAAATCAGCATTCAGCATAACGTGATCAGTGATAACTGTGGTGATATTTATATTAACACCTCAGTCTGCTCATCCACTGGATCCCATTAACCATTAACAGGTGACTAACCGGACGCCCCGGCACACGTCTGGCCCGTTTTCTAAGATCATCAGGCTGCAGCTTCCTCACGGCAGAGAGGGGTTTTCATCGTGGAGCCTTCTGGGTCTCCTGGAAGCAGCTTTCATGGCGTGGAAATGTTAATGGTCTGGATTAGTCAGACAATGGACGGGGTTCTGGGATCGAGGCCGGGCTCAGAGATGGGATCAGCACAGCTGCAGGGCTGGGCTGCACACGCACCACACACACATTCACACACACACACATTCACACACACACACAAGAGATGGAAGAAGCATAAACTGTATAAGAAGAACTGAACAAACCCATGTGACCCGTAGGTTTCCGATGAATGGGTTTGAAGCCTCTACTTCGTCCTACGGGAGTCGTGAATGTCGTAACTGTCCCAGTTAGTGGCTTTAGCTCAAGATAACCCACGATACTAACTAACATAACTTTACATTCACCCCAATCAAATCTGTCGGTCCATCCTCATTTTTAGGGATGTCCGATATTGGCTTTTTTGCCGATATCCGATATGCCGATATTGTCCAACTCTCAATTTCCGATACCGATATCTACCGATACCGATATATGCGGGCTATTTTTCCTCAAAACTAATTTTAGGTAACATCACATATCTCCTGTCGTGGAATTAACACATTGTCTGTGCAAAAAAACAAACAAACAAAAAAAAAACCCGATACCGATTATTTACCGATATTACATTTTTATGCCAATATCGGGCCGATAATATCGGTGGGCCGATATTATCGGACATTCCTACTCATTTTCAATGTCACTGAAATGACATTTAAATCAAGTAATGTCTAAATTAACAGCCAGTCACGAAGGGCCGGTTAGCATGATTAACACCACAACAAACACGGACTCCCTTTAAAAGATGAATGAAAACGCTCTGGTAGGTTTTTATTCACAGTACAGCGGTCAGGACAGTGTGTAGCTCTAAAGCGGGGGGGGGCAGATCCAGACCTGGAGGTCCGCCGGGCCTGCATGTCTTAGATGTTTCCCTACTTCAGCACACCTGATTCAGATGGATGGATCACCATCAGCTTGGTCTGCACTGATCTGTTAACGACCCGTTGATTTGAATCGGATGTGCTGAAGCAGGAAACATCTAAGACCTGCCGGACGGCGGCCCTGGAGGACTGGACCATTGATTATCCCAGATGTCAATCAAAAGACCACACCCCCGATTATACAGAAATGTTTTTTTCTTTTTTTTTTTTTTTTTTAAATTTGTTGATTTCTGTCGAACATTTGAACACGGACGTCAGACTGACTAGAACCTCAAGTCCCGTCCGGTCAGTCGAGGAACCGGAGCCGTTCTTTCGTTTTCCCGCCGATTCAACCCAGAAGTTTGAACGTCGCCACTTGGTTCTGACACACACGTGACCGAACGAGGGAGGTCGGCGCACACATGACCGAATGAGAGTACAGTGATCCCTCGTCAATTCGTGGTTTGAGTACCGCGGTTTTAGTGCTTCGTGGATTTTTTTCAGAAATATATAATATAATTTAAGAAATTTTAGAAAATCGCGGAAACATCACAGGATGTTGTGCGCGTCCTCTCACAGTGAAGAAATGCTGTGAGCCAGCCTGGCCCCTTTAAGAAGGTGGCCTTATGGGTAATGGTGTGGCCTTATGGGTACATTCTCTGTTAACCAACAGGAGCCCAACAATACAACCTGTGTGATGTTACAAGTTCCTGCAGTACCAGAATAAAGTTCCCGTTCCATGCAGAGAAAACCGGACTTTTTCTTTTTTTGTTGTTAGCGTGTTAGCTGCTCATTACGAGCCAAAAATAGCACAATACCCGCCGTTTGTTTACTACGGTTCAGAGACCAGAGGCTGTGAAGGAAACAGAAAGGCCACAGTTGAGCCTTTGTCTTGTTTCGCTACTTTTTGGGGGTTTTTTTTAAACATATTTTAAACACATTTTTGAGGCTCGGGGGGCTCCGGCTCCAGTTCGCGGATTTTGATTTTCGCGATTAACCGCGAAAAATAAGGAGATCACTGTATTTCACGTGTGCATGACTGAGAGTGAGGGATGCGCATGCTCGGTTAAAGCGCTCTCGGTCTCTAGAGGAGCATTAGGATGAACGAGGTGACGGAGGAGAGAATAACGGAGGGAGGGAACGACAGTCGAGGAACGGCAGCCTCTCTCAGCTCCGTGTTGAATTCAACCTGGTAAAAACATACGTGTGTGAAATCTCTACACTGGTGTTCATGTTCAGGTCAGTTACAAGCACACACTGCTGTTTTCACACACTTATTTCACAGTTAATAAAGAGAAACACATATTCAGTGCATTTACATGAGATTAATTCCTCTTTAATTCTGAATTAAAATGAAATCCAATTTAAAATGATTAAAATTACCATGTAAACACCTAATTCCGAATGAAAACGTCCATTCCGAATTAAACTTAATTCCGAAGTAAGTGGCTGGTTTATTCTGATTTTAAATCCGAATAGAATAATTCCGCGGTCATGTATACACTCATTCCGCTTTAAATTAATTCTGGTCTTTCTGCACATGCTAGTTCCCTTACCCGTCTGTCGCGATGACGCTTATATTCTGCGCTGGGCTTGTTTACGAAAGAAAATCATCGACATGATGTCATGCTGCTACTTCAAAAATAAAATCAAAACAAATCCAAAAAGGATGCTAATAATGTAGTCCTCCATGTTGTGGCTAATCGAGTAAGTTTGTTTTCTTCCAGTAGACGTAAATACGTAAAGACGTCCGCCCCCCCCTATCCAATTAGAACCCTTCCCAACCCCCAGACCTTAAGCGGAGTTGGATAAAGCCGATCAAACGTGTTTTCCCTGCAAAACCTTAATTCGGAATTACTATTTCCATGTAAACTCGAAAGAAAATAGTTTAATTCAAAATTATTTAATTCTGAATAATTAATTCTGAATTAAAAAACATCATGTAACAGGGGCCAGTGTGCACGTGCTGAAACACACACACACACACACACTCCCTTAATCCATTTCTTTTTTTTTTTAATGTAGACAGCACTGCCTATTGTCTCCTATCACGTTATCGAACCGCAAAATCTTAGAAGGAAGCGGTGCCGATTTAAAATCCCCAAACTGGTTTTCAACCTTTAATCTGTGCTGTTTGTTAACGGGAGCGTGATCCGAGCGCGCCCGTGTGACGCGAGCCCGTGATCTTGCGGCGTCCTTTTCCATCCCGCCAGATGCCTTTGATGTTGGCAGCTCGCTGTAAATCATAATAATTGACAGATGAAGACGGTTCGGGGCGGCCAGAGGTCACGCCGGCGCTGGAGGACGGCTCCGAGAAGACAGAGAGAGACGCGCACGGATAAGCAAACCCTAGCTAACAGCAGCGCAGTGTGAGGAACGTGTGGCTGCGAAAAAAACAGAAGGATGAGAGACGAAGGACGAGTCGTTGAGATGTGAAGATATCAAAGCCATACGGAACGAACAGCACCCCCCCCCCCCACCCCACCACCCAACATAAACCGTTTAACACCATCCCACATGTTTCTGTTATGTGTCAACCTGTAACGGTGTTGATACAACTCTCGATTTGTTCGATAAGAAAACACACCCTATTCTTTCTTTTTTTTAAAAACATAAATATTTTGTGGCCTTTATTGAAGGTTAACAGGCAGGTACCCCACATTTTACTCATTCAAAAGTTGACATAGTTTTTTGAGATCCTGATGAGATAGGGCGTGTTTTGGTCAAAATACCACAGAGATACAAAAGCACCTTTTCAACCATGTCTTTGCAGCTCTGTCCATAGCAGCTGGTGTGACGCGACAGAGTTCTTCAATCGGACGAGGATGTTCCACGGCCGAGAGACAAATTCAATTCAAAACATTCAATTCAAAAATACTTTATTAATCCCCCAGGGGGAAATTCAAGTTTCAGTTCACCAGTCTGGTGTACTAGAGGAGCTGCCGGCGTCCAGCACTCCTTTTCATGCCCGGTCCCGTGGTCCGAGTGCTAACTCTAGTTAACAGCCGTTAAAACAGTTAACAGCCGTTAGAACCAGTATATCTCCATAATGATGACAAGTGAGATATCTCCAGGTCAGAGGAGGAAACACCGATGAACCAAAACCGTCTCCTCTGGGAAGACTGAGCTCCATTCAGTCCGGTGAATGACGGAGCCGACCGTCCCAGAGCCCGGTTCATCATGCGGACCGGACCAGGCCGTTGTCGTCTCCCCCGGCGGTGCTGGGCCCCACCAGGTCACCAGACGGCCCCTGCCAGGTCAGCTGACCCATCCGGCGTGTAGACTGCTGGACGGGGGCAGCATGCCGCCACCGCTGCTACGTCGGGGGCTCCCGTCCCGGCTCAGTGACGCTGCAGCCCGGATCCAGTGGTGGTGGTTGCCGCGGGTAGCAGTTCAGGACTACTGAGCTTAGCTTTCCCTAACCGGCCTCCAGCGACATCGTCCATGTCCACGGCGGCAGGTCTCCACCAGCCACAAGAGGACCGATCAGATCACCACAAACCGGGCACAAACTGGAGCGTCCAGCGTCCAGTGTCCAGCGTCACAGGGATAAGTCCCCGGAGCAGCAGCAAGTAGCCTCCATGCCAGGCGTCGTCCGGGCACTTGACGTTGGTTACCAGCTGGACTTCCTGGTTGGGTTCAGTGCAGAAGTAAAAGAAGTTCCTCGACTGTCCACTGGTCCAGAAGCAAGTTAGTTGAGTCCACTAAATCAATGTCCAATTAAAATGTTCAACTATGCAGCAGAAATAAACACTTTTTTTCTACAACATCTGGTAAAATGATATAAACCAACACATCTATGTGTAATTAAGGGTGTGGTCTTTTGATTGACAGTGAGCATAGCCAATCGCTAGCTGTCCTTGCTTTAGATACTTCACACATTGTCTTGACTTCTCAGATGTAAATAAAGACCAGATCATAGTCTTTTTTTTTTTTTTTTTTTTTTTTTTTTTTAAAGATAATATGGCTTGTTGTGCTGTTAACTGTACTAAGGGACTGGTGTGACCGAGTTCATGCTGGCCTTGACGGACTCAGAGGTGAAGCTAGGCAGCCCGAAGAAGCCGTCTCCCAGGGTTGGGTTCAGAGGACAACAGCTGGACAACAGCTCAAACATTCTCTGGGTTGCCTCGGATCAAACGAGCGCTGCCAGAGCTGAAACGAGAGGTAATGGAGGTCTGCTGGGACCTGCAGCCACTTGGCTCGGTGCACGTGGGTCGATGTCGGTAGACTCGCCCGACCCACATGCTGCCTCGTCCCATGAGAGGAGGGCCGTTTCAGCTCTGACAGCAATCAGCTTTGGGTGTCATTCCAGTAATGATGTTTGAAATTGAGGATGTTTGGACCAAAATGAATGTGAAGGAACAATATTTAGCATGACAGGTTATCAGAAGCTAACCCTGGTAAGTTAAAGTAGCTAACAAGGCATTTTGGCTAGGTGTTCTGACAACAGGTAGTCTCCCATTGTCTCTGTGACGCACTGATATGCTCCTTCGCATGGAGTTTGCATCCACCTTGTTATGTCTTTCCTCAGCGCCATTTTTTACTACAACTCAAGGTGTGACAGAGGCGTTACAGTGAGGAAACGATGCGTAACACCTTTCAGCTTCCACGTATTTCACAAACTACACGTAGTTGGAATAAAGGCGCTCTGGGGACGATCTAACCGGAGCCACCTATCTGGAAACCAGTGGGACAGCCGTCCTCCGCTTTAGAAACACAGCAAACGTAGCAAAATGTGAAATACGGCAGCCGTAAACATGGATAAGTTGGATGCTGCGATTCGGGTTTTTGATCTCCAAGAACTCTACGAATCTGAAACCTTTATTGAATGACGTATTTTCAGATGTGGGTGGCCTCGAACAAAGCGCCAGGTTTGCGCTGTCTTAAAGTTTTTGAATCTGTAGCAGAGGTCTTCGGAACAACCTGAAAACCCGAGGTTCCGACCTGACCCAAATCGGGTCTTGGGACCAGGGCTTGACACTGACACCGGCCAACCGGCCAAAATTCTGGTAAAATTTGGCTGTGGCTAGTAACAATTTCTGTCCCACAAGCAACTTTGGCTGGTAACTTATTCTTTGATATGACACATCACAATAGTTGTACCAATTGTTTGTATTTAAAATGTAAATGCAAGAATATTGTGAAGAAGAAAAAAACTGACAGCAAAACTGTGGCTAGCATAAAGACTAAATGGCTAATGACTGAGGAAAAACACTAGCCACAGTGGCTGGTGAGCAAAAAAGTTAGCGTCAAGCCCTGCTCGGGACCATTCAAAAGACGTGACTCCGGGTTCGGGTCTGAATCGGTACAGTTAGTCTCGGGTCTGGTCGGTGCTCTCTGACAGGCTGGGTCCGCGTTTACTCGAGAGAAGTAAAGATATTAGCGGTGGCAGCCAGTGTCAGGACTCGGAGCAGTTAAATGATTATGATCGTGAAACAATCGTGTTGCCGTAGTGTGTTATTAGCGGTATGCATGGTAGCTGTAAAGCACAACGGATCGCCAACATGGCAACGCTGCATGAGACAACATATTCACAACACGTCCTAACCGGTGTAGGCTATTAGCGTTAGCAGTTGCCACCAATAACATATGTATCCACAAATAAAATAACGACATGGATTTATTGTTGTTTACATCACGTAGCCTATGTAGCAACTGAACCGGGTAGAAGAGGACAACTTTAGGTAAGAAAATCAAGTTTTACTCAACGCTAGACAACTTTAACATGAGCAACTATGGGCTGGATTGTCTCAGTTCTATTCAGGTAACTCGGTTCGGTTTGTGGTCTTCCTCTTAAAGTGGAGTTTTTTCTTGCCACTGTTTGTCTTAAAGGTTTTTTCCCCCTCTGTGGGAGTTTTTTTTTTTTACTTGCCATTATCCTTGATTGGATTTAATATTATAATTTGAGTTAATGATATTTGCTCTGGGGTCATGCTCTGGGTCTCTGTAAAGCGCCTAGAGACAATTGACATTGTAACAGACGCTATATAAATAAAATTGAATTGAATGTCTTTTTCTGAGGCTAGTCTGATTGTTGTTCTGTGTCACATGTTTCATTTCTTCGATTGGTTGGACGTCTATCAAAGGGCTCCCAGAGGCAGTTTGTTCGTTCCCATGGAAGTCAAAGTCAAACAAGGAACCAGGCTAATTCTTTGCATCAAAGAAGAAGTGAATTAGGACGGATGGTCTCAAACAGGCTGTGAGGAATTATTTAATTACAAACCACAGATTTATCAGTCTCAGGGTATTAACAGTGACACTTACGTCATCCTGCTAAACCCCAACCACGAGCAGCAGTCTGTGATCAACTCTGGACTCCTATAGACATTATGGGTCTCTAGAAAGCTGACATCATTTTAAAACCCACAGAGAACTAGTTTACACCTTTTTTTTTTTAATGGCAGTGCAGTTTATACAGATTATTAATCATGTTGCTTAATTTTTATTACCATACCTTGTCTTTATCAAGCAAGCACTAGAACGGATAGTTTCTAAAAGTGGTTATCTCATTATGTGCAGCCAGGATGCCTTTGGTATAAGTCATAGTGTAACGTGTAGGCTGTAAACCGCTACAGCATGGTTGATTTAGCCATGACTCATGAGATCATGAGGTCGTTTCATTCTTCATTTCCAGTCTTCTTACATTCTGATGGCCTTGTGTCACACATGGAGACGCTTAAACCAGGAGCTCTGGCAAACAGGATCACTTTAGGGGGATCAACACTCTTCTTTGTTCCCACTGAGGTTAGACATGTACAAGTTTGATGACAATTTGCTGGTCTGGAGCATTCAGTAGCTACGTGGCTAACACTAGCATATTTTCATAACTTCAGATCTGCTCCTGCAAACATGAGTAAATCTCGACTGCCCCCCCCCCACATTCAAATGTCCAACTTTACACCACTGGTTACTGGTCCTAGAAACAAAATAGTTAGAGTTGCGGTCTTTGATTGGGCATGGTCATGGCCAGTCACTAGTTGACATCAGTTTTGCAACTTTCAGAAATGTGTATATAAACCCAACAGAGTATAGTCATCCATATTTTAAACTTCTGCCTCGCACACACTTCTGTCTTATTTGCATGGCTCTGTAATTACACCACCAGCCACTAGAGGGCGGCAGTAATGTAGCGGTCCTCAGCTTCCTTTTGTTTACTTCCTTTAAGTAGCCAAGCTTAGCAACAGAGCCGGTATAGTTGTATGTCTTGTGTGATTTGCAGCTTTTGCAGACGTTGTTGAAAGGTATTGTTCCATCCAACTTGAAAAGAACAAAAAAAAGAAAGTAGCAGCAGGACATACGAAGACGGAGAAAACAAATCCACCAACTGGAAATCTGCATTGTTCGGCATTCGTACTTCTGGGTTTGCGTTAGGGATGCACATGGTTAACCGTTTAATCGTTAACCGATTAATATTAACGGTCAATTTTGTTTTTAAGCTACGTAATTCAATCAGCTCATGGGGGCGTGTCGACAGGTGCAACAGGCCTCTGATTGGTCAATTCTACATCCGCGTAGAAAAGAGCGCGTCATCGAAAAAATGAGGAAGTACCCACATCTGTACGATTCTGGTTCTCCACACTACAAAGACAGCACATATTCTAGTAATTCATGGAGGGAGATAGCGATGAATGTGGGTCTGGATACGGCCGAGACGGTGAGGAAGTGGAAAAACGCAAGAGATACGTTTAGTAAGTTTAGCTAGTTCATGATTGTCGCTCTTGCATTGTGACGTGGAATAACATAGACGAGACTGTGCTAGTATAAATCAAAAGTGACGGCGGCATCTCTGCGACAAGCTGACGGCGACACACTGCCAGCGAGAGTATACACGGGGAAGTGTCCGCATGCGTCCACGACAACGCGCGCAACATCGCGGCAGCCAACCCTCCCGGACTTATCGGTTAACGGTTATTAATCGTTAAAGGGCGTCAGTTAACGGTCATAAAAAAAAATCCAAAATGTGCATCCCTAGTTCCCATCGATGCAGAAGCATAAAGAAGCTTCACCCTCCTAAATCCTACGGCAGCGGTGAGGGGGGGGTACTTAGTATTACCCACATGTTTGTTTTTGTGTTCATGTTTGTGAAATATGGTGAAAAATAAAAACGCCATTGTGTGTCTGAAGATGAAATTGCCTAATCCAGTACGACACACACAGACATGCGTGCACGCGCACACACACAGGATCGCTGATCTTCTGTAGCAGTTTAACATTTAAGATCCAGATACATAAGTCCAGCCGGACCTTTGATCCACTCTGAGTGGACCTCCTTGATGAGCGTTCTCCATGTGTGCGGCTGCCCCCCCCCCCCCAGCAGGCTCTTACGCAATCATTAGTCAGCCTCGTTAAAAGTATCCTGCCGTCTACGCCGCTCACTCAAGCAACCGCCGACTCCTCTTTCCTGCTTTATTACCGACAGATCGAATGCTCGAGGATGCTCGGTTTCTGGAAAGGAACGCGAGCGCGGTGGGGGGGCGGGGGGGGGGGGGGGGGGACAATGGAGGGGGTTGGTTGAAGAGGAGAAAGAGAAGGCCAGGTGGGAGGCACAAAAGGCCAGGTGCTGCTTTACGTTTGTGTGGAGACTTCTCATTTCTTTAAGTCGACGTCTTTAAATTAAGCGCTGTGAGAAGATGCAGCTCTTAATTTCTCCATATTTTATCTCTGAGCGTGAACGCCCATCCCCCCCCCCCCCCCCCCCCCCCCCCCCCTTCAGTCCCTGCAGCAGAGCAGGCAGCGCTGGTGAAAGTTGGGGGCAGGGCAGCCTCTCTTTCCCTTCCTTCCCCGGAGCCAGATGACAGCTGCTCAGGGAGGCCCGGGGCTGCTGGAGCCACAACCACATCCTGGAAGATTCAGCGAAGGAGTCATGCACGCTCACGGCCGCAGAGCGGATCAACCTGAAATAAAAAAAAAAAAAAAAAAAAAAAAAAGGCCTTGACAAAGAAGTCTCGGTGTTTACTCAGTCTGTCCACTTGTGTCAATATTTGAGAAAACCCTCCACGTCTGACGGCGTGGGAGGAGGCGCGACACACTGACACGCCAGTGTTTAAAGGTTTAAAGTCCATCAGAAGTGACGGCTGCTTCCTGCCAGGGCCCCCCAGTTGTGATTCTTCAGTTCACGTTGGGTCGCCGCGCAGGCCGTCAGTGCAAACTGTCAAACGAAAACCACACCCCAGATCCTTGAGTAATGATCTCGTCTCTTCCTGGAACTGCACCAGGCGACTGTGGGAAAGGGCTGGCTTATTTGGGAACTGAGACCGAAACGCACAACGTAGCTTCTATTAAGGAACGTCTTCATCATCGGAAATACCCCCCCCCCGATCCGACGTCTAGAGTCGAGACACGCAAACACGCCGGAGCACAATAAGTCCAGACAAACAGAAATGGATCATAGAAAATCACTCCCAGCATTCATTACCCTAATTATATTAGAAATGCAGAAAAAGAGGAGGGGGAGGATGCTGGAATGCAAAAGAAGACATTCGAGTGTTCAAACCCCAAACGATTAACCTGGATCAATGAAAACGACTTGATTTAGCCTGGCCAGCAAATGTCGGCCGTCAATACAGATGGCAGGAGTGAGGAATGACTGTGGGGGAAACAAGGACAAAGAAGGTGATGGCTCACGGCTCGGACTGGTTCCTGAAGCCACCGCCTCATCTCTGATGCGCAGGTGGAACGCATCCAAGAAAGAAAAGGAAAACTTGTTGGGTCGCATGGTTTTCGTTTTTATCATGACCGCGTTTGGAGTTGCACATTTTCATGCAGGAGATGTTCAAACTCAACTTCATTTGATGCGTCAAAAGCTCCCAGAAGGTATCCCAGGTCCAGTTCGACTCCAGTTCCTTTACAACGAAGTTCGCGGTGTGTTTTGTCCAGAGCCTCCAATAATAATCTTTAAAATCTGACATTTAGCTTCAGTGGAAGAGGTTGGGATCGGCATCCAGACCTGGCGAAATGATCACAGGTGACGGACACGTACGTCCAGGTGGACTCCCCAGTGTTCCCAGCAAGTCACGAAACATCTCACATTATTTTGTTTTTGAGAGGGAATATACACAAAGTTTGGAATATAAAACTGATATAAATACCTAATCGTAGCTAATCAGCCAATCACATGGCAGCATCTCAATGCGTTTAGGAATCCAGACGAGATCACAACATGAATGTTACCTGCCAGATGAGCTGGTCTGTGTCAGAAACTGCTGATCTGCTGGGATTTTCATCCACAACCGTCTCTAGAAGTGCCGTAATGGTGTGTGGGGGATATTTTCTTGGCAGACCAACCGAACATGGTTTTACTGCCTACCTGAGTACTGTTGCTGACCACATCCATCCCTTTATGACCACAGTGGACCATCTTCTGGTGGCTGTTTCCTGTAGGATAACGCACCATGTCACAAACATGCAAAGAAATAGTCTGTTGTCGACCTGATGTGTCGTTACGTTTCTAGGAAGGTGCACGTCAGGCTGCGGCAGACGGACCCCCCTCAACGGCAGACAGATGTCATCGTTTTGACCTGTTACCAGCTCCACAATGACTGATGCCTCTGGTAAATAAGAACAAGGAAATCAAACGTCACATCTTATATTAGGGCTGCACGATAACTATCGGGCCGATAACAGGAAATTATGACGTCATCCCGATAAGTCCGATATCACGACGAATAGCCCCGATAACATATATATTTCTGTCAACACAGCAGTGCCTCGCTCCCTCTGAGCCTTGAATGACCAGCAGTGTATTTTATTTTTAAGTGACGTCGGCATAATCAGAAAAACGATTACTCTATAAGGAAAATCAAGAATACTCCCTCATGCCAGAAAACAACTCGTTAAGTCGGTCATAATTTTAGTAGTTGCTGACTTAAATTGATATTTGCAGTATTCTCCCACATGTTACACATAAAAAAAGAAAAAATAGAAAAGGCTGAAAGAACGACTAGCAAACGAGGGAACGTGGGAATTTACGTTACACCTTGAATGCAGCCTGCAGCACAGCGCTGATCACAACAAACATGGTGGCGTGGAACTTCGTTAAAGTTTCAGAAGAAGATAGTTTGGTGGTTATTTGTGACGAATCCTCTGAGTGAATTCTACGAGGAGGGAAGCACAAGCTTTAATACGTAAAACCTGATCAGCCACCTACAACATAACAATCACTTCCATGGAGTTTTGAAATCGCGCTAACGTGAGCTAACGGAAGCTAATGCTAACATGCGCAAGCCAGCAGCAGTCTCTCCTCTCCCTCATTCCTCTCATCTAAAGCTTCCATGAGATTAAAAAAAAAACTACTCAACCTCATTTACTTTAATTAAAGGTATTAATTTAAATGGAATCACAAACCAAAATCCTTTAAATGTTAATCTTTTTCAGTTAGTAATTCCGATGCATGTATTTCAGTTCAAGAAGCTTCTTTTTTTTTTATATCAGTCAGTAATGAACCTTATTTAAGTTAATGTGAGATATCAAATAGGTTTGTTTGATAGCTTTATGAAAATGTTTGAGAGCCTTGCCAAATTAAATATCTGTTCATTTAAAGAGTCAAAACTATTTTTGATTTTGTTCATTTGATGTAATGATCTTAGGTATATGTGTGTGTTATCAGTTATCGGTATCGGCCTTTAGGAGCTAAAAGTTATCGGTTATCGGTATCGGTTTAATAAAAACAGTTATCGTGCATCCCTATATATCTCATAATTTAACTTTTGATCTTTTAGTTCTGACTTCTTATTCTGCTGTTTTTCCTTCACATTTCCCCGTGAATGACCAACGTTTTCCTGCTAACGCCGTCGCTAACACAGGCCAGGACCCGTCCAGATCCGTCCTCTGCTCTACCTGCTCGACCTCACCCTCTCCTGAGCCTCGTGAGTAAAGCCCGACTTTTAGCTCCCGTCCTGATGACAGTTCCATTAGTTTCCGCCTCGTGTTACCGCTCACACCGGACCACCCAACGTGACTAATCTGTGGTAGCAGACCTGCTGTCTGAACAATGTCAAAGCGGGTTAGCTTTCTTGGAACTGGCTTGAAGCTGCGCGTCTGCGTCCCTTCGCGCCGGGCTCAAATAGGCCAGGCTTCCTCCAGAGTTAATTTAGGCCACAGCTTGCATGGAGGCATATCATTAGCGGTAATTGCACACAGCATCCCACTGCCATGTGCCACCCTTTTCCTTTTTTTCTTTTTTTTTGTTCCAGATTTAGGCTGCACTGATCCGTGAAGGAGCCACACACCGCTCCGCACGCCGCTAATGGGAACGTAGCGGGGAAGGAGTGATGCAACTTCATCTCTTTGTGCGCTAGCACGTGCTCACACCCGTCGACGGAGGAAGTCGGCGTCCCGAGTCGAAGTGAAAACAGCTCATTGGGGATGGACGGCGCGGTTCTGTGTCAGGTCCGGGAAACGCGGGGATTAGCAGAGAAGAGCGTGTTTGTTGTGTAAGCACGCGCACGGCTATAGGTATTTTCATATCAACACTGGCGCTCTTGTTCCCGCCCGCCTCGCCGTGAAACCGGTCGGGACACGCTGAACTGCAAACTGCCGAGTTTCAGATGCAAATGCAATTAACTTATTCCAAATCCGTGGTTCGTGTTGTCAGATGACTGCGGCCCGTTTTAGAGATCTGCTCGTAAAGCGGACTCCTGTGTGGAGCTGGAACTCGGGGCTTATGTAAGACCCTGTGGGTTTCTATTACTGGATACCACCCTGATATCTCTGCGCTGCTGCTCAAGAAACCTCACGTAAAATCACTGACAAGTCAAGACAAAAAATCTTCAGCAATAGTAAAATTTGCAGGTTAAAAAAAGATGATGATGAGTCCAGGAAATGGATTCTTTAGCCCGAAAACAAACAAAACTAAATGTGCTGCAAACACAGAAAACAGCTAAATGCAGATGTCAACGCTGCGGCTGTTCGCCGCGGATGCTTAAAGAACTGGACAAACACGGTGACGTCACCCGGAGGTTTTCGGTTTGAAGCCTGTCTCCGGGCGTCTGGATTACACCATACTGGGAAGCGTGTACCGGGCCTTTCTCCTCTCCGGCTTCCTCCGGTTGTTCCAGGCGAAGCAGGCGGGATCGCCACTCGTGCGGCTGCCAGCGATGAGCTTTTCCACGCCGAATCGACGGGAACACGGCCTGGAACTTCTCGTGAGCTTCAGCACGTCGGCGTTCCTCCATGTTTTGTCCTCACCGTCGCGCCAAATCAGCGCCTCCTGAATCGGTGGGAGTTTTGAATTGTTGTGTTCGAAACCGAAGGTTTACATATCTTCCAAAAGCCACCAATGCAGCTGTAACCAAAGTTATTATCGAAAACGAACAAAATAACGAAAACTAGAATTGAAAAAACATTTTCGTTAACTGAACCAAAATAAAAACGAGTTTTTTAAAAAAACGGGAACTAACTGAAACTGTATTATGTGTTTATAAAACGAACTAGAGTTATAAAAATAGCAAGAACGTCCTTTCGTTTTTGTGTTTGTATTTTTTTTTTTCCTCATAAACGGTTGAAATCTATTAACTTCGCTCCGCCGTACAACAACAACCGCAAAAAGAAAAAAAAAGTGATCAGCAGCAAAATGGCTGCGGCAAAAGTTGGGAGAAAGCAGCAAACGATAGCGGTTAATGATAAAAGTAAGTGCCTTGTTGTAGAAGCAGGTGATACAATGTGTGGAATACTTCTCAAGGGGAAAAAAAATCTGAAAGTCCATTTGAAAAGCTCGTATAAGAAGGCTAACCAAGACTACCTGGGTAAGCTAGCCTAAGCTAGCCCCCTGGAAAGAAGGCTAACCAAGACTACCTGGGTAAGCTAGCCTAAGCTAGTCCCCTGGAAAGAGAAGCTACAGCTGCAGGCCAGTCAGCGTTGGGAAGGAACGGGAGAAAACAGCAACTATAATGGACTGTTTCCATGGAGACCAGATAGCTGCTGGTCGGTAAATACGCAGGAACACCACAAGAGGGAAGACGCATTGATAAATATGTTTATTGAGACCGGAATGTAAACACGACTATGTGATTCGATAGCCTTCAAAAAGTTCAGTGCTTCACTCAAACCAAAATTGCAACCCTAATTTACAAAATAAAACTAAAACTAACACTGAAACTAAATAAAAACTAAAACTAATGGAAAATCCAAAACTATTATAACCCTGGCTGTAACAACTGGTTTCGGCTGGTGCTGCCACCTAGAGGATGCCGTCTTTGCGGCACTCGGCCAGCTGCCAGCAGCCTGGGAGTCCACGGGGCTCAGCTGGACCTCAGTCCGCGGCAGCTCATCAGTTAGCGGTCCAGTTAGTCGGTCTAGAAGACTCCGGGCCAACGTGGAGGGTGGCTCGGCTCAAGGAGCCAGCTGTTCTGGCAGCTGACGAGCTGGAGGCTGTCGTCTGGTTGCCTCCGGCCGTCAGCTGTTGGCAAAGCTGACTGCTGTCTGCTGCGTAGCTGAGCTCCATCCCTGGTTCCGTCTGTCAGTGCAGCTAACAGCAGAACCGGCCACTTTCTGTTTCAAATGAATACGACTCTGCTCTGCTCGGTCTTTACTTCCAGCTCAAAAGTAAGTTCACTCAAAGTGCTAATCACCTAATGTGATGAAAGCTACCTGTTCACACCACAGACTGCTGTCGCTCACAAATAATAATTCACCCCTGTGCAGCTGTCATGGATGCAAAATCAGGTTATGGAGACCAAAAGGCTGTAAATATGAAGCCAGACCCTGGTGGTCAGTTGAGGAAGTGCATCCATCTTCACTTCCACGACGGTGACGGTTTAACTATGGAAGTATTTCTGTGCCACCTGAGTTTGAATACGAATTTTTAAGATTGAAATTTTTCAGCATCAAAATCAGACTTTGAATTTTAAAAAACATCAGATTTCTAGCACTGAATTTTTTTTTGCCTCTGAATTTTATTTTGTTAAAATAAATTCAGTGTTAAAAAAATTGTTGCCTTAAAATATTCAGTTTTTCACAATTCAACATGTAAAGAAATTCAACACCCCCAAAAATTCAGTGTAAAAAAAATTCAATTTCTAAAAAAAAAAATCAGTGTAAAAAATTCAACCTCAAAAAATTCAGTGTAAAAAAATTCAACCTCAAAAAATTCAGCGTAAAAAGAACCAGACTCAACATCCGGGTCACCAGGGAGAAGCAATCGATCCCTGTCTCAATTCAGCCATGTGACACCCACCCAGATAGTAAGACGGAACGGTCGGCCATGGCAGCAAACTCAGGTGATGGTGCTGCGGTGAGTCTGTTTACTTTATTTGCTGTTTGTATTAAACATTTAAAATACATTTATTAAATGATATTACTCGACACGTTGCACATTAACTGGATTTATTGATCAATATCTACAATATGTCTGTCTACGCACAGACAGGCCGCTAATAAACGGTAAATGCGCCATTGCACGGTAATTGTACAGTGTTAAAATTAATAATATCATTTACATATCATTTTAAAATACTGAATTGAGACAGGGATCGATTGCTTCTCCCTGGTGACCCGGATGTTGAGTCTGGTTCTTTTTACACTGAATTTTTTGAGGTGGAATTTTTTTACACTGAATTTTTTTGAGATGTTGATTTTTTTTTTTTACACTGAATTTTTTGGGGTGTTGAATTTCTTTGCGTGTTGAATTTTGAAAAATTGAATATTTTAAGACAACAATTTTTTTTAAACACTGAATTTATTTTAACAAAATAAAATTCAGAAGCAAAAAAAAATTCAGTGCTAGAAATCTGATGTTTTTTTCAAAGTCTGATTTTGATGCTGAAAAATTTTAATCTTAAAAATTCGTATTCAAACTCAGGTGGCACAGAAATACTTCCATACTTAACAAGCCGTCACCTGTTTGCATGTTTTCTTTAGTTGCATCGCATCAACATGGCTCATATTTTGGATAAATGCGCTGGTCAGAGACTTTGAGCGGATGCTCGTCCTGAATTAAAAAAAAAAAAAACAAAAGAAGAAGGGGAAGCATCTTATCTCAGTTACTGCAGTTGCAGAATAAGTCTGCCAAAATCAGCGATGTTGGCATAACTTCAATATAAACCGCCCCCCACCATGACAAACTTCTCCACGGTGGTAAATGCGGCTACGCCTGCAGGTCCATCAGCAAACACACTGTCTTTGTCTCGCAGATCTTCTGTGGATCTGAGTATGTTTATTTTCTTGGTTCAGCCATCTTCCTCTGGACACGGTCGTGAACCGATGCCACGCAGCACGTATTCAACCAAATGCCCCCCCTCGAGTGGCTGAGACTTTCCTTTAGGAAGAAAAGACTTCCCGCAAGCCCGAGAAAAAGCCCGACAAAGATGGAACAGCTGCAGAAATCACACGAGGAGAACCACATCCTCTACATCAGCTCTCTGTTCATGTTACCAAATAAAGACTTGAGCATATTCAGCCTTGAATCATCATTATGTAAAGCGGCGTCAGCTGTTGACTTGCAGGAAGCAGGTTGGAAATATCAGCACTTCTGGCATGGGCTTGTTCTTTTTTTTTTTTTTTTTGGTCTAGACCAAAGCTAAAAAAAAAAAAAAGATACATTTATTTCAATTTGCAAGCAGAAAGTCCTGGTTTCTTTCGGGCCTTTCAACATTAATTTGGAGGCGGACTGAGAGCCAACTTTTAAAAGTGTTCCTGGCCCATTATCTGGTGGCAGTGTTCACCATAGACTGTATATGAGGAGCTGGACAAACCCTCTGTGATGTCATCTAATTTTTTTTCTACATGATTTTGAAGCCTCTTTTTCCTCGTACTGCGCTGGGCCATGTTGCAAAAGAGTGGAGATTACTTTCCATTCATTCTGATGAAATCTGTCCAGACATTCCCATCATCCTTTGAGTTGTGAGGTGACTGGGGGTCCCGGTAAACTTCCACTTGGGAGGGTCCTGAAAAGATCTGGCGTATTGTCTTTAAAATGCCCTGTTGGGTTTTTCATTCACAGCTCAAAAGTCAATATGATGATAATCCTCAGACATAAATAATGGAAGCTACCGCTAGCAGCGGGATACCTGAACGTATTGAAAGAGGAAATACACAAATTTCCAAAAAGCCTGTTCAAGGACTGAACACTAAGAGTTCAGAGTCACCGAACATCCATCATAATGTTCTGTTCTTTCTTCCGTAAGGATTTTGCTTCACATCTGGGCGCATTTTCTTACGTATTATCCATCATTTCAGACACGAGCATTTTTTTAACCTCAAATTTCTCTAAATGTAGAAGTTTACACAAAAGTATGAGTCAGTAAACTTTGCTTTTATATGTAAAATAATTTTTTGTGATAGTATTTATTTAGTAAATGAGTGACACCAAAGACGTACACTATACTGCCAAAAGTATTGTCTCACCTGCCTTGACTCACATATGAGCTTTAGCTCCTCCCATTCCTAATCAATATGACGTGGCTCCATCCTTTACAGCTAGAACAGCTTCAACTCTTCAGGGAAGGCTTCACTGCAGAGCAGAAGAACCTCAGACCCTAACGGGGATGTAGAAGACTGGAGCACGTGCACTGCCTGCATCGTATACGCGTTTTACGGGTAGCTGGAACTGCGTTGCAGCTGCATGCCAGCCAAAGGTGCACAGCCAAAGAGCAACATCTGGTTGAGTTTAGCGTAGAAGTAACAAAAGTTGCAGTTCGTCGACTGACTGCTGGGGGCTGGTTCCAAAACTGAGTGAATCTGATGTCCATGTTAAAATGTCCAACTTTATGGCAGAAATAAACATAGAACCTGGTGCAGAAACACCGTTGTGGTCTCCATAGCTAGACTTCACATCCATGACAACTGCACAGTGATTTTTTTATTCTCATCTTTTAGGTAGTTGTATAAAGCCACACATTTATTTATTGTTTTTTTTTTCGTCAGTCTGGCTGTCACGAGGTCTGTGTCTAAACAGACAGCTGTCATCACTTTAGCTAGTTAGCACTGCCTTGACTTGACCTCTGAGCTGTGAATAAAAACCCAACAGATCATAGTCAATTTTAATGTAAAGATAAAATGGCTTGTTGTGCTGTTAAGACAACACTGTGGCTGGTTTATAAGGGTTCAGAGCAGCATGAAGCAGCTTTCTCCTCCCCTGGTTGGAAGCTGCTAGTGATGGCTAATCAGAGGATGCTAACTGGACTGCCTCCAGCTCAACAGCTTCACCTCAGATCATCCCAGGACCCTACCCAGTTCACTGGCTGGACCATTAACCAGCAGCATCTGAAACAAATGCTGCCAGAGCTGAAACTAGAAATAGCAGAGGTCTCCTAGGACCTGCGGTCACTTGGCTCGCTACTTGCGGGCCTGGACCTGGGTCCGGATCAGGGTTAGAGGTGGGGTTGGGGCGACTAACCGGCCCGATGCCATTTCAGTAGCGACATTTTAAAGGAGGATGTTTGGACAGATTTAATCAGAATGAATGTGACGTGATCTTAGTTAGCATCACAGTTCAACATGTGCTAAGCTAAAACAGCTAAAAAAGAGTAAAAAAAATCCCTATTCATTAAAGGTGGAGTAGGTGTTGTTTGAAAAACGGTTCCAGCAATCCAACTCAAGTGAGATTTTGAAAATATACACTCCCTCCCTCCTCCCAAAGGCTCCGCCTCCTCCTCTTCAGCTCACCCCTCGAAAACCACGCCTTCACATGATTCACGACTGCATGAACCATAGGGAGGGAGGGAGGGAGGGGTGATATTTGATGGACGTATTAGGCAGCCAATCAAAATAGTGATGATCACTTTTTTGATTGGTCAGTTTTTCTCTGATTATACCCTCTAGACTGGACCAAAATGTTTAGTTTTTTTTGCAAACATTTTATTTCAGTGGGTGCAATGGGAATGTGAAAAGGTTTTCAGGCAATATTGTAAAAAGTGTTGCAAAAAAACAACACCCACCCCACCTTTAAGTGTTATGGGTGATTTCACAGGGGGTTTGTCCGGCTAAAAATGAACTGGCGTATATGCTACGATGACACTTTGTGGCTACGCAGTTAGCTTAGTAAGAGCAGAAACTTGTATTGGAGGGTCAGTTGACAGAAATAAATGTCGGTTTCTCCGTTCTCCCATCTTTCTCCCTGAATGAGTGAACTCACTCTTTCCATTTACGGCCGCCACCGGAGACAACGCTGCGTAGAAATATTTGTGCACCGGAAATAACCATTTATCCAGACCACACTGGTATTAAACCAGCATAAACTGGCCCCCAGACTGTCACAGTCTCCAGTGTTTCTGCATGACTTGCATTCATGTTAGTCACAGCTTTTATTTAAAAAAAAAAAAAAAAAGAGAAATGCGAAGAACGTATTTATTTTTGTCACTAACACAAACCAGATAGCCATCTTTGCAGCTTGTAATGTCTTTGCGAAGGTACGTCAACAATCCCCTGAAGTTTCGTCATAAAGGGCTGATGGGAGAACAGGAATAACGCTTGGAAGACGAGACAAAACCTGGTAAACGGCGCAAATGCGAAAACAATTAATTTAAAAAGTGGTGGCGCCGCAAAATGTTTATCCAGAACAGGGGGCATTTTTCTAAAGCCTCCGTTGAGGATCTCAAAGTAGCGACAGTGCCGGCCTATTTCAGCATGTGTCATGTCATGTTATGACACGAGACCTATTTTACCTTTTCCCTGTTTAACCAGTTGGCTTCTTTTAGACTCTGGATTTAGTGAAAAAGCAGCGGTGAGCTATGAAAATGCCTGCCGGCAAGTCAGCAGTACGAAACGAAAAGCAGGCGCAGGGACGTCTGCAGCAGAGCCTCTTTCTGTAAAATGATCTGATCAGGAGATAGCCGGACGTGGTTCACCTCATCTGGACAGCACATGTGCCGAGCTGCATGCGGCAGTTATGCAACGGACATACTTAACCGGCCCTATTTATGACACGGAGGCATCAGATCAACATGCGTGATGATCTGAGAGAAGACCCGTACGGATATCTACCCTGACAGATCCTGCTACGTTCCAACAATCAAACCTCTATTTATTTTTAAGATTTAAGAAGCTTTTAAATCGCTTAAGCATTTAGCAAATACAAAAAAGCACTTAAAGCTGTAACTCCTCTTTCAGCAGAGCGAAGCTAAGCATCTGAAACTGGACGACCACGCAGATGTCAGAGGGCAAACGGTTGAGTTGCAACCTGAAACAGACCCAAGGGCGCCATTAGTGCGAAGGCCTTGGAAACGTTAAAGCAGCAGTCTGGTGGTCAGTCATTAATACCGGTCTCAAACCTGTTAAATATATCCGTCTAGTTAGGATTAGAGAATCACCTCTGAAACTTTCTAATTGGAGTATTTTTTTTTTTTGTCTTCAAAACAGAAGGTTTAACTAAATTTGCATCGAGCTCAGTCTTCTTGCTTGGTGAAGCTGATTCTGACATCAGATCGTGTTTAAATTTATGGTTTATGTGCCAGAATACAGGAAAATAATTTCCCAGTATTGCACAATAAAAACCCTAACCCTAACCCTGCCAACACGACAGTGAGTCACTCATTAATTCCTTGAACACAGCAGTGGTGCCATATCGGCGCAAAAAAATGCGTTCAAAAGCTTTTTCAAGCACTTTCAAGGCTGGACGTTTGCAGTGATATTCCATCAAGGCGGAACAGTGGCGCATTTCTGTTGCGCCTCTTCTGTCTTTGGAGGGAGTAACGGTTAAAACAAAGGAAAGACGAGCTCTGGGAAACTCGCTGATGCTCCTGCCACACAGGACTCTGCGATGCCGCCATGTCCTCCGTAATCACTGTCAGTCTGAGCGAATCACCTCAGGGGAGCGCCAGCGGTTTAAACGAGCAGTGTGTAGCCTAGAGGTCTTCCGAACAACCCGAGGTTCCGACCCGACCCGAATCTCCATTCAAAAGACGTGACTCCAGGTTCGGGTCGGAATCGGTACAGTTAGTCTTCGGGTCCAGTCGGTGCTCTCTGATAGACTGGGTCCGTGTTAACTTGAGAGAAGTAAAGATATTAGCGGTGGCAGCCAATGTCAGGACTCGGGGCAGTTAAATTAATTATTAATTAACGTGGCGTGTTTGTCATGAAACAATCATGTTGCCGTAGCGTGTTATTAGCGGTTTGCCCGGCAGCTCTAAAACATAACGTATCGCCAACATGACAACGCCGGATGAGAGAACATATTCACGACACGTCCTGACCGGTGTAGGCTATTAGCGTTAGCAGTTGCTACGAATAGCATCTGTATCCACAACGAAAATAACGACGTGGATTTATTGTTGTTTACATCACGTAGCCTATGTAGCTACTGAACCGGGTAGAAGAAGATAACTTTAGGTAAGAAAATCAAGTTTTATTCAACGCTAGACAACTTTAAACATGAGCAGCTATGGGCTGGATTGTCTCAGTTCTATTCGGGTAACTCGGTTCGGTTCGTGGTCGGAAACTAAAGACTCGGGTCGGGTCGGTTCTGGGTCCAAATATTGCGGGTCTATTTGGGTTCGGACCCCCGGACTTATAATAGCTCAGGTCGGGTCGAATTTTCACGGGTCCATGAAGACCTCTAGTGTGAACCCCTTTTCACACAGCAGTTCCACTGCTGTTTTTACAGCTTCTTGACACTGTTTTTAACCATTACAACCTCCTAAGGCTTAACAGAGGCACCAAGGAAATGTCTCACTGTTTCACCTTTTGTTTTGCCTCTGTCAGTTTGAGAAGTAGAAACAGATTCAGAACAAAATGCCACGCCGTTCTGCCTCTGTTTCACACAGCACCCGAAGGAAAAATAAAGGTGCTACAGAGGCACAATGAACTGACAGGAGACGGTGGCTGTTTCTCCGTTACACTCACTGTTAAAGCAGCAGAATAATTTTCAAATCTTTCAAGTAAGACTGACTTATACTGAGAGTCCCAGCATGTACCGAAATCATTTTTGTTCCAAGAATGCACGTTAACGCATGTTAGGAAGATCCGCATTTGCTTCGTTTCACAATACTGAAAAGTTCAACATCAATTTATTGAGTTTTCTCAACAAGTTGAACACACATGCCAATAAATGCATCATGTAATATATGCAAAAACCAACATTATCTCAATTTTGTGGAGGGAACTTATAAGGAGAAAAAAAAAAAATTCAAAAGTAGATCCTTAATTGTGGTCCTAAACAATTATGGTCCTGCATCATTCAAAGTCACTACCAGGTTTGTTGAGATGTTCTGTGGACTCCATCATGGTTATTTTTTCCCCCCTCATTCTAAAAAGTCAAAGAAGCAATTCATAAAAAGCTGAATGGTGCTCCACAGAGAACATCAAGGTTTCAGTAAGACTGATAAAAGCCCTTATACGCTGAACTATTCATTTCTTTCATTAAGAAAAAAAAGACATTAACATCCTGTGCCACAGAACCATGAGCCCTTCTGATCATCGGTGATGAAGTGACTGATCCACAGCTGCACAAATATTGCTCGTATATTTTATTTAATGTACAGTACATGTAAAAAAAGAAAACAAAAAAAAAAAAAAAGTAGCCAATAACATTGACCGACGTGGAAAACAGTAGACAGCCACGTTTGCTCATATATCTAGACTCGCACCGCTCGTCGTGTAGGGCTGCCTGGAAACTAGCCGCGCTAGACAACCATCAGCTCGAAGACTCTCAACATGGAGGAAAAAACAAACAAAAAAAAAAACAAAAAAACCAAACACCTTTGTCACTGAAACTGAGCCTGCTTTCAGGCCGGCAGAAAGCCAACAAGCCGGTTGGCTGAGTGTGACCGAGCGCCGTCTTTGCTTCAGACCAGGTTGTGATTGACAGCTGTGGTCTCTCGCCTTTATTGCCCCCACCCTGCCCCCGCTCTTAATCCAACAGTGCTGCTTTCACGGCAAAAGTCACTAAAGGTCACTGTGGCAGTCTGCGTTCGCCTGACGACCGGATGAAGCCGAAGGCTCCGACTAACGGCGAGCCAGCTTTTCTGCAGCAGCTGAATTCACAGTATTCTTACAGCATGTTTTTCTTTTTCCCCTCCCAAAGTAACTCATAAAGCTTTAACTGATAATGCATAGGGGGCTTTGACAGATTTCTTCACCCATAATTCTCCAGTGGAAGTGTCGAACGAGGACTTTCTGTAGTGTGCGCGGTCGGTAAATGGAGAGACGAGCACACTCGAGTCAAAAAAAAAAAAAAAAAATGCAAGAATACAGTGTAGACAACCATTTGTGTCTGGCGTCCTTGTGATTTGTACAATTAAATCTAAAAAAAAAAAAAAGAAAAAGGAATTTTCTCTTTTTTTTTTGTATCTCCAAGGCCATGGATAGTCAACAACGTAGAGCTCTGAACTCCCCTGCTGCCTATCAGGGCTGTATTTAGTGTTTCAGACAGTGAGCTTACAGCAGGCCACCAAGGTACAGATAAAGTGCTTTTTTTTTTTTTCCTTAAATGTGTCACTTTAAATAATTAAACGTAAAGGATGGTTTCTCGGGATATATGAAGGTTTGGAGGGAAGAATTATGCAGATGGGACGCTCCTGAAAGTTCAAAAATGAAATGCGACAGAGATAAGAGTTCGGTATAAATATATCCACGGATCCACCAGATGTTGAGGATGGGACAACGGCGGTCGCGGGAGGCGCCGGAGCGGTCCGGTTCTGTCTCTGGATGGAGCCGTTCACATTTTCAGCAGAGAGGAAGGAGGATTCTGGGTAAGACTTTCAAATGCAGTCAGGAGTCCCAAGTCCAAGAGGGAGGAGTGTGTGGGATCGCTACCAGCTGGTTTGGGCCGGACGGGTCGGACACCAGGAGGTTTTTAACGAGACTGTCGTAGAAGTTGAACTCACCTGGATCAGACAATAAATACATTCGGGTTCCTGTAGTGTTGTTATTTGGCTCTATTAAAAAAAAAAAAAAAAAAAAAAAGAAAATGGTGGAACAGTTTAGTTCACTGTAGATCGTGAGATGCCTGGCCTTTTTTTTTTTTCCTTTGTTCCCTTGTCCAGTGTCAACAGTCCACCTTGGCAGCCATCTTCCACCAGCCTCGTGAAAAAGAACAGGAAATACGAAAAAGAAAAGAAAAGAAAAGAAAAGAAAGAACAAAAACAAAAAAAAGGGGGTGGGGGGGGGGGCATATAAATAGTAGCCGTGGCAACCGCACGTACTCCCTCCTGGGCCTTGATGACAGAGTCTGAGAATTCAGAAAAACCTCGGAAACCTCTCTTCAGTCGTCAGCCTCTGCACCGGAGAGAAAAAGGAGGGGGGGGGAGAAACAGAGCACAAAGTAAAGACAATGAGCAAACAAGAACGTTCGTACATCCGCTTGTAGGGAATTTTAAAGTGAGCGCACACGGATGGATGCGAGTCGTGTGAAGATGAGGGAGCGTCAGCGTCAGGAAAACGCTTCCTTTTTTTTTTTTTATTCTGAGCTGCGACTGACCGACCCCGGGCCGCTGAGCCGCGGCGGAGTCGACACCAGGACCGGAAACGGCTCGTCCGACCGTTAACGTTTGACAATATGTAACATTTCTGTGTGCGCCGAGGAGCAACGACCTCAAAGAGCCCCGCACAATACGCTTCTGAAATAAAACTAAAATCACGCCAACGCACTTAAGTGACTTCAGTTAAAGCCGTCCTCCTCATCCGGTTGGAGCCGGTCTCAGTTTGGATTAATAACAGTTGTGATGATGGGAGTCGGCAGTCGGCGTCTCATTCAGAGTTCACTGACAGAACTGGACTGAAATACTCACATAACCTGATGTTTGTTCGTTATGTGGACGTCGTGTTTCAAACTAAACGGTATTATATAACTGAACTGCACAACCTGCCTGTGGTGTTTGGAAATATGCGCGTGAGAGGGTGCACGTGCGTGTTCTGTTTAGATAGATTGTATAGATTGCCACTGTTTGGATTAAAGGTTTTTCCTCCTGCAAGAGGAGTTTTTTTTTTTTTTTTTTTTAAACTTTCCATAGTTTCTTTAATTAAGATTTAATAATATTACTCAGTCAATAACATCTGCTAGGGGGTCTCTGAAAAGCACCTGGAGAGGATTTGTATTGTAAAAGACGCTATACCAATAAAGTTGAATTGAACTGAATAGATTTATTTATCTTCTATGTTTTCTATTTCTTACTTATGCTACTCTGTGAATTTTAATTGACCCTTAGAGACAAATAAAGTGATTGAGTTCAATTTACTTCTTTTTGGCACCGAGTGCAGACTGTCATGAACGTCACGTGAACTTCACCGCGTGTTTTAGTTCATCTTCGCCGTTATTCAACACGAATGGCCTCAGCTGTGGGGTACAATTTACGTCAGTAAATCAAAGAATGATTTAATTCTAGAAAGTAAGATTTGTTTCCCCAACTGGCAAACAATTGAATTCAACTTTATTAGCTCCGCCAAGAAGGTTATGTTTTTGCCGGCTTTTATCTGTCTGTGTTCAAGATAAACTCAAAAAGTTATGGATGGATTTGGATGAAATTTTCAGGAGTTGTCAGAAATATAAAAAGGAAGAACTGATTTCGTTTTGGTTGTGATCTGGAAGAAATCCTGGATTCTGGATCACTTTCAAATTTTCGATAACATTGCGGTCAATGGGGCTGAAAATTTTGTTTCCTCAATATCTTAATTATTGCCCGAAACTCATGAAATTTGACTCAGAGATTGACAATGGGAACCTCTATTAAATTTCAAAGGCTGATCTGGATCTGATCCGGACCTGATCCAGAACTTGGATTTTATCACAATCTGTAAATCAGTATATGGGAGAACTGTTGCGCTTGGCGGAGGTCTGCGCTCTCCGAGGGCTTTTCTAGTTTATACTGCATCTATTACAAAACAAACTGTCTGTAGGCAGTTTTCAGAGATCAGGAGCAAATATTATTAAATACTGAGTAAAGAAATGGTGGCAGCTGAAAACTCCCCTTTAGTAACCTTCCAGGTACCGCTTACTCGACCGCTTTCATGAGAGGTTACGAGTTTATCCGTAGGTTTAAAGATCACGTGACCGTCGCGTGAGAGTCCGCTCGTTTAAATACATAGAGCGGTTGCTTCCGATGAATACTCATCGATTTGAATGGGCGGGACTCACGGTGGCTGGTGCAGCATCCTGTGGGACTTGATCTTAAGCCCGATTTATCCTGCTGCACAGCAGAAATGCACGACACTACGAGTCGACCCTCCACCGTCTTCGTCTATACTGGTGCGTTGTTGTTTGTGTTGCTCTGCGGTAACACCACCAACCTCTGAATAGTGCTAAACTTCCTGTTATTTGCCGTCTATGTTAGGGATGCACATTTTCGATTTTTTTTATGAAAGTTAACCGACGCTCTTTAACGATTAATAACCGTTAACCGATGAGTCCGGGAGGGTTGGCTGCCGCGATGTTGCGTGCGTTGTCGTGCACGCATGCGGACACTTCCCCGTATATACTCTTGCGGCAATGTGTCACCGTCAGCTTGTTGCAGAGATGCCGCAGACACTTTTGATTTATACTAGCACGGTCTCCGCTATGTTATTCCACGCCACAACGCAAGAGCGACAATCACGAACTAGCTAAACTTAATAAACTTATCTCTTGCGTTTTTCCACTTCCTCACTGTCTCGGCCGTATCCAGACCCACATTCATCGCTATCTCCCTCCATGAATTACTAGAATATGTGCTGTCTTTGTAGTGTGGAAAACCAGAATCGTACAGATGTGGGTACTTCCTCATTTTTTCGATGACGCGCTCTTTTCTACCGGATGTAGAATCGACCAATCAGAGGCCTGTTGCACCTGTCGACACGCCCCCATGAGTTGATTGAATTACGTAGCTTAAAAACAAAATTGACCGTTAGTATTAATCAGTTTAAGTTACTGTTATCGGTTAACGGTTAACCATGTGCATCCCTAGTCTATGTGGATCTCAGACACAACAGCGGAGCAATGAGTATATCTTACACAAACTTGACACCGATAAATGTTGAGCATCATGGATGTTGCAGCGAACTATCCTCCTACCTGACTAGAAAACAAGAAGTAGCAGCAGCGTCAAATATGAAGAGGAAGAAGAACTAATCTACTATGCGGACCGATCAACACAGAAGCATAACTCGGGCTTTAGTCACCTCGTAGCTCTGTGAGCTGGTTTCATGCTGTTGATGTGTGACATCATGCTGTGAAGCGATGTGCAGTAGAGGCAACCCGACTACCGGGAAATGATGCTGTTTTTATTTGCAGTAACGGGTTTCACATTTTGGACTTTTTTCTGACGTGACCACTTTCCAGTAAAAGAAAGCAAGCAGATCACCAATTTTATGTCATTTTCTACCTTTAACCAACCACGGTGCACTACTGCGACGCTGTGGAGCAGAAATCACACAGATCCAAATCAAACCAACTACACATCTATCCTTCATGGCTCAGGTGGGAAAAGTGGCTCTGGGCAAAGAGAAAGGTGGAAGTCATTGATTCGGGCTGAGAAGGACAAAACGGGGAAGAATGTCGACATGTGTGCCGTCCCTCGACACACACACTACATTACCCATAAGGCTACCTTCTTAAAGGGGCCAGGCTGGCTAACAACATTTCTTCACTGTGAGAGAATGCACATCCTGATGTTTCCACAATTTTTTAAATTATATTATATATTTCTGAAAAAATCCGCAAATAACTAAAACCGCGGAACTTAAACCGCGAATTGACAAGGGATCACTGCATATCGATATTCATCTTACAATACATTTACATCATTTTCTGAAATATTTTAAAGGGACAAAGTGATTTTGGTGACATCTTGTGAGTGTTCCAATGACTTTGTCTGAAATAATTGAACTGAAAGCATCAATTACGCATTATATGGCTGACAGGCAGCTTGCAAATGCTGGACAAAACGAATAAAAGATTTGTTGAGAAAAATAGTTTCATTTATTTAAACAGTGCAAATTGTTGCTTGCAAGCTTTTAAAGGTGGGACACGGGGGTTTTGAAAGAAGCTTAGAATATCGATACCCGTGGCTGAAAAGTCGATACTCTCTGGGGAAATATAAATATATATATATATATATATATATATATATATATAGATATATATATATATATATATATATATATATATATATATATATATATATATATATATATATATATATATATATGTATATCGCAGAATCTATAAAATCGCACAGCTCTAATTATGAAGTCATGTTCCAGGATCCTCAGGCAGCCTCTGTTGTCCCAAGACAACCGGAACGGGAGCCTGCTGTTATTTTGGCTGGTTTTTGCCGACAGGTGGGATGGGCTACCCCGAGAGTGTTTCCTAAAAATAATCAAATATACCTTCATTTTTTCATGCTGTGTAATTGAGTGATCAGCTGGCGAACTCCTTCACCATCCCATTTAAGACATCTACTACGCTCCTGTTGTGCACACAGGGAGGAGAGACAGGTGGACCCGTGAGTCTACGAGTATTAATTTAATGCAACGTAACCGATGTTGGAGGAATGGATGCTGCGACACCAAATCAGCATCTCAATTAATAGAACATTTCATCTCACTTACAGTTAATGAGGGATCATCTTTGTAATTTTAAAAAGGAAGTGAAGAGAAACAGGGCTAAACCATTTAGGGTCTCCAACTGAATATTTTAAAGAACTGAAATAATTGACAAGGGCAAGAATATGGAGGTTAACACGAAATGATATTGGATTATAATATACCACACATGTACAAAAAGCATTCTAATAGGGATGGAACGGTTACCGGTATTACGGTAAAGCGCTGTAAAATTTTACGTGATAACGATTACTGTTTATGTTTGACTTCATCTCATTATCGCGGTCAATTACCGGGATATGTAATATTAGCCTCATTCAAGTCTGCGAGCGACTCGCAACTGTGTCTCGCGTGAATATGTATCTTGTAACATCGGCATCGTCACGTGAGAATGGAGGAAAGTGGTGATAGCACGCAGGACATTTATCAACCTATTAAAAAGGACAAAATCCGAGGTTTGGGCATATTTTTTTAATGTTTTTTTTTTTTAAGAATCCAGAGGGACAACTGGTGGAGGACAATTATCCTGTCTGGAGAGCACTTGTTTACATTTTATTGTAATTTGTAAAAGCAACTTGAAAGAGCTAAGGCTAATGCTTCAAGTTACAGAGATGTTTGATCAGGAGTAACCTCGTTGACGCGCTTCGCTAACTCACATTTCGTAAACGTTACCGTTGCGTGTTGATTGAAAAGGACCGGAACAATGTTCTTCTGATGCAGTTAAAATATTAATTTATTCCATTAACTGATCCGACAACCATAACGCCGACAGTTAGCGCCACAGCGGTCAAAAACCTTTTGCCCTTCCGGGTAAAACACCTAACCAATAACAGGCAGCTACCTTTATACCTGACCCTCAGGTAACAACACAGCGACACCCACAGACACACAGAGTGAACTAAAAACAACATATTTGGCTCCTTTACAACTGTTTCTTCATTTGCACATTTATACGTATTAAAGGTTCAGCTTAAAGTCCAAAGTTTATTTCATTTGATCTATTATTATTGTTCCTGGTAATTGTTTGCATATTTTGACCTACTGTGGTTGTTAAAGTGTTTATTTAAATTTGCACCAGACAAATAGGCTTTGTTTCTGTTATTCATTTTATTCATTTAAAATAAAACCTCTTTCTGTGCCAGTTGTTTGCCCTTTTAATGTGAAAGTTTCATTTTGATAAAATGTTTGCTTCTGATGTTTTAGTTTGACAAGAAAATCACAAGATTTTTTGTGAAATTATTTAAATGTTTGTGTTTCTTGGACATTTGTACAGCAATTAAAAATACCGCGATAATATCGTAAACTGTGATAATTTGGTCACTAAAATCGAAGATATCAAATTTTCCATATCGTTACATCCTGACATTCTAATGCACAGTTGTTATAGCAGCTGGAGTTACAATGTTTTTAATGACCACTGATTTCCTGCTGTTTTATTTCAGAAGTGTTTTTCAGCCCTAATCTATGAGGGCTGGAAGTCACTGAAGCGGAATGATAAAAATGCACACGAGGTAGAAAGTGGAGCAGTAACAGAGTGATAAACTGTCAAGTGATTTGATTAAAGCAGGAGTGAGTGATATGATAAAAACAGAGGTATGTGTTATTATATTCCAGTCTAACAGTCATAAATCATCTCGCAACACAAAGCTGCCTTTCATTACTTCAACAAAGGGTCAAAGTGACTTAAAAAAAACATCGGAAAAGAATAGAAATGATGAAAATGTTTGCAAAAAAGAACTAAAAGTAAGGAAAATTCATGTTGATTAAAAAGAAAGTATCATTTTATTTGAAACTGTGCTGCTCTGATAATCAGCCATCAACCATTTATCATTTACAACATGTACGGTTCACATTTAATCGCTGACAACAGGGCTTTTTTTTTTTTTTTTTTTTTTTAAAGATGAAGTGGCCTCTGTGATATCTGCACTGCAAGCAGCTAAATTATAAAACTTTTAAAAATCAAGGTAAAACAGGGAGGTAGGTTTCAGATGTGATCGGGGTGTGGCCTGTCCTGCTCTTTGTCTCAGGAGCATTGATCTTGAGAAAGGCCCGAAGGCCAAAACGCTGATTGATGTGATAAACTGACATAAACATGGAGCCCAACTGTGCAGCAATAGTTCAAGCTTTTTTTTTTTTTTTTTTTTTTTTGGAGACCACAGTGCAGCCAAGCACAAACTCGAGGGAAAAAGTGAAGCACCGTGGAGAGAAAAATGTTGAGAGTCGAGTTTCGCTGAGTGGGTGTGGCTTTCTGTTTTTTTTTTTTTGGGGGGTCTAAAAGTTGAAAAAACAAAGACAATATGTGAGTGGTGCAGTAAATGATAAAGGTTTTGTTAAAGTTTACTATCTACTCATTCTGATTTAACTCGCGTATATGTTCGCGTTGTGAATGATTGACGATTGTGAGAAAATGATATCACGACTGTTTTAAATCACATCACTTGACGATTTATCACTCCGCATTTCAGATGACCTCCATTTCCTCTGCTACATTTTTCAATTCACATGCACTTTTATCACTTAATTTGCGTTACTTCCACCCGTCGTATTAATCATGTGCTCCGACGTGCAGCTGGACAACATGGCATCTGCTCCGCACCCTCTTACTCATCTGTACCAGCTTCTTCTCCACGTATGTTTTCAGTGACTAAGACCTCTAACTGACAGTTAATCACCCTGGTTGAAATGAATTTGACTGTTCTTTCAGGTTATGAACAGGGCTGTAGCAATACACTAATCTCACGATACGATATATATCGATATTCGTCTTAAGATACATTTACATTTTTCGAAAGATTTTAACGGGACAAAGTGATTTTGGTGACATCTTGTGAGTGTTCCAATTACTCTGTTTGAATTAATTGAACTGAAAGGTAGATGAGAGTGTCACAGAGAGGAGAGAAAGGAGGCCTCTGATTGGTCAATTCTACATCCACGTAAAAAAGAGCGCATCATCGAAGAAGTGAGGAAGTACCCACATCTGTACGATTCTGGTTCTCCACACTACAAAGACAGCACATATTGTAGTAATTCATGGAGGGAGATAGCGATGAATGTGGGTCTGGTTTTGAAGTGGAAAAATGCAAGAGATATGCTTAGTAAGTTTAGCTAGTTCGTGATTGTCCCTCTTGCGTTGTGGTGTGGAATAACATAGTGCAGACGCGGTTCAAAATTGAGCATAAATCAAAAGTAACTGCGGTATACTGCTGACAAGCTAACTGCGACACATTGCCGCGAGAGTAAACGCAGCCCTTAAAGCCGGCGGTTTCCACCACTGAATACGGTCTCAATATCCCGACAAATAAAGTAGGCAATGGACTCCGTAATTTTCTGCGACCTAGGTGAAGTAGATGGAAACTGGTGGCAACAACCACCGTCGCCGTCCAGCGTGGTTTGTTTCGGATCGCGCCGCAACTTCTTGGCTAGCTCTCAGTTAGCATTAGCTTGTCGGGGGGGTGACGTTTCAGGTGGGCTCGCAGGTTGGTGGTATTTCCAGAGTACTTCACGTTTGTGTGACACAGCTTGCAAGCCGCCATACTTTTGTCTAAATCTTCGCTTTCCTTTTTCTTTTTAAAACCGAACTGCTCCCACACATCTGCTTTTAAGCACGCAAGCGCTGGGTTTATACTCGCCGCCATTTTCCTGACTGGCTCAGCTCTAGCTGGAAGAGAAAGAAGCTGGCTGCTGGATAACCTGTTAGAAATGCTCTACAGCAACACTAGCGACACTAGCGGGACACGGGGGTTTTGAAGGGAGCTTAGAATATCGATACCCATGGCTGAAAAATCGATACTTTTTGGTAGTGCTGGGCGGTATACCGGTTCATACCCAACACCGGTGTTTATTTTTCTTATGATATGAATTTTTCATATACCGTAATACTGGTGAGTATGTACTGTAGCGTACACAACGTTGGGAACGCTGCGCGGCGGAACGCAAGTGCCGCAGAATGTTATTTGACAGGGGACTGTTTAGCAGTTGCACTGGAGGCACAACATGCTACTAGTTTCTGGTTAAATGGTGATGGATGCAAACAGAGAAAGTCCCGGAGTGGAAGCTTCAGAACGGCAACATGAGACTGAGGAACTTCTTCCTAAACGAGGAGCTGTGTCTGTCGTGTGGATTTAAAAAAGACGACGTCCAACAAACTACAATAATCTGGAAATGTTGCCGAGCTATAGTTGTAACCGCGGGAGGCTACACCAGCAATCTGCTACACCAACATTGTTTACATTGTGTAGTTAATGTTGATTTCTTTACAAAATATGTTTTTTCAAGTTGTTTGCAAAATGTGAAAAATAAAAGGGTTCTGTATTTTAACTGCAACTATCATGAATTCTGATTCCTTCACTTAATTAGAAACAAGAGTGCCACCTCTTTGTAAATAGTATCATTTTGTGAGGCCATGCAAACCTGTATTAATACTAGTGTAGATATGAATGTTTTTCTACAATATTCACTCCTTGTGACAGTTAAATAAGTCATTCTAAGACAATTTACTGCAGCTATTCCTCTCTAAATGATTAGAAAATGTTGTAAACACCCAGTTGTGCCTTCAAAAAAAAAAAAAGAAAAAATATCGTGATATACCGTGAAACCGATATAATTTTGAAAAATACCGTGATATAAATTTTTGGTCATACCGCCCGGCACTACTCTCTGGGGAAATAAAATATCAATATACATCACAGAATCGATAAAATCGTTCAGCCATGACATGTGGACAGAATATAATGTTGGCTTTAGTTAAGTTTAGTTACGGCCCCGTCCTCTAAAATGTTTTGGACGTCGCCGCGGAGGTGACAGAGCCAGATGTTGCCGTGAACTCACCTACGTGTCACAGTGGGAGAGCAGCGACGTTATCTCTGGACCCATGTGACCCACGGCCTTCGCCGCCTCCAGGATGGCTCTCCGGTACATCCCTTTCTTCTTGCGGTTGAAGCGGGACCTGAAGAGCTCTCTGAAGGGGGACAGTTTGGCGACGGAGAGCTGGGAGGTGGTGGGCGAGCCGAACCACGCCACCTTGGCCTGGGGCCACTGCGCCTCGCAGGTGGCCGTCTCCTGCTTGCGGGTGCCGCTGATGCTGAGCACGCGCGCCGGCCACCAGGGGAAGCCGTGGATCTTCCCCCACACGATGTCGCCGACCGCCACGGCGTGGCCGTCCTCCGTAACGCACTTGGTCATGCTGCGGGTGTGCAGCCGCACCGTGAGCGGCGGCACCGTCTTGCAGTCGTCCCGGGGGGTCACGGAGGACGAGGTGACGGAGAGGTCTTCGCCCGGCGCCAGGTCGCACAGCTCGGGCGAGGTGCCGTCGGAGCTGAAGGACTTGGACTCGTCCAGGCTGTCGCTGCTGCAGACCGACAGGCTGGAGGAATCCGCTTTGCGTTTGCGGAAGTTGATCAGGAGGGTGAGGTCGCTGTGGCTGCGCTCCGCCTCCTCTCCAGAACTCCCCGACCACAGCTCCAGGGAGTTCTTCCCTTCCCCCGAGTCTTCGGAGTGGGGGAGACACGACCCAGGCGCCCTGGGGCTTCGTCTCCTCGCGTCTCCGACAAGTTCTGCCTCGTCGACCATGGTCTCCTCGCCGTCTCTCTGAGGGGGTTTCAAGCGGATCTTTGGAGACGGAGAGTCTTCAGAAACAGTCGCGAAAGGTCTGGTTAATTTGAGTTTGGGAATAGATACAGTGAGGCCGGACCTCGTGGCGTCGAGGATGTGCCGCTGTTCCTTAGCGGCGTCAACGGACGCCTTGACGGCGTCGCCCACGCCATTTTGCACCAGCTGTTTCGGGCAGAACGGCTTGACCGAACCGTGAACTCGCGAGGGGATCTTCATGACTTCCCCCTTTCCCTGTGGAGTGCTGTAGGAAATCTTTATAACCGGACTGTGAGGAATAACGTCAGCTGCAAGGTACTTTTCCCCATCAGCCTCACCCTTTTTGTCCTTCCTGAGGCGCTTGCTGTCGAGGCCGGTGCCGTTTTCGCGTCTTTTGGTATCCTTGGCGACAACGTCCTCTTTTCTCGACAACTTAGACGGACTGTCCTTAAAATCCCCGTCGTCGTCGCTCTGGAGGGCGTTCTCTTTCCGCGAGGCCTTCGTGTTGCTCACGCCGTCTTTGCTGTCCTCGTCGCTGTTCAGCGTGTTCTTGCACTTTTCGCACAGAACCTGCCGCGGCCGCAGACGGATGGTGCTCATGGTCATGCGGCCGGGCTCTCGCGTCCGCCTCTTCTTTCTCTTGATTGGTCGCGGCGGGGGCTGAGGTACCCATTGGCTGTATGTGTGGCGCACCCATAAGGGCTGAGGGAAGGGAGCTCCTTCAAAATAAGGAGGATAAGGAGTCTGTCCAGGTGGCACTGGCGTCGGGACGGGGCAGGGCGCGGGCGCGGCGGGTACGCCGCTCTCCGGGAGGGTGTTTTCGTCCTTTGGTCTGTGCGAAGCCTGACTGGGGTGTTTGGAAACCGGCTCCTCACTCAGAATCTCCGGGATTTCACAGGCTGGTTTAGGTATCGGGCAGTTCTCGAGTTTTTCCGTGAAATCCGGCAGACAGAACAGTCCAGTCCTGAGAAGAACGAGAAGAGGTACAGATACAATAAAAATCAATAACTATAGAGCCTGCTTGTCCCATCGCTACAGTCAAGCCCGGGCAAGTCCAAGCAGCTATGCTTCATATTAAAAGCATTTTTTTTTTTTTGCTGTAACAGTTTCCTTATAGAGGTAATGCAAAGCGTGGCGGTTGCATTTCCCCCTTGAGATAAGCGAAACAACAAAATCAAATGTGTGTTGCAGTATGGGTCAAAGGAGAAATGACTGCATCTAGCTTTTCATTTAGGAAGAAACTGTTTTACTATTTCTGTTTTATTAAAACAAGACAAATGACACCACTCTCCCCGTCACCTGTGTGCTGAAAGTTAAACAGGTGGGGGTTGGGGGCCTGCCGCAAAAGCCACGCAGTTTTCTGTCCTCCTGCCTTCGGCTACGAAAGCAGAGTACTTTCTCAGAGTGGTTTTATTTGTCCTTTTTCAAACTTTGGAATCAATAAAGATGTCAGATGAAGACCCAACTGCCAAGAAGCCCTGGACAAGTGGCTAAAAGTAACATGCTTTAGTCAGGAGACAGCAGACAAAGAGTCTACAGGATGCCCAGGATCCCCCCCCCCACTCCTCCTCCTCCCTCCCCAACATCTGACTGAACAAAAACAATCCCATGAATCACTCGGGATTCAGAGATGCAGTCAGGAGATTTCAGTTTGTTTTCGCACGCATTTCTACTTGAGATTATTAATTAGTGCACGTTTGGGGAGTTCATTTTCTTCCCCCCCCCAGGAGAAGGAGCTGGCAGGGATCCCTGAGTTGAGACTCTCTCGGTGTAGGTTTGTCCCTCTCACCTTTACGTACGTACGCAACCCCTAAAGCTGCCAAAAACCAGCGTTCGCTGTGACTGACATGGAACAGGCAGTACAAGGACGCACAATATGACCAGCTGTGATTCACTGCACTGTCACCATTTCATAGAGATTAGTTTGACTGATACAGACGCACAATGACATTAAAAAAAAAAAAAGAAGGTTAAAAAAAAAGATGAAGTAAACAATGACAGGAAATGAATTTCCCTGAGCTGAAAAGGAAGAAGTAGTCAGATTTTGTCAGTGTCAAGGCCTGAAATGTAGGTCTATTTTAAGTGTTTTTTTTTTTTCTCCTCTCACTTGGGTGGGTTATTCTCAGGGCAGCCTGGACTCTTGCATAAAGAAGGGGCAAAGCTGGTCAGATTTTGATTTTACTGCTCTATAAATAGACTAAAGCCAGGGGCGTTTAAGGTGCACAACACCAGGAGCAACACAAGGATTATATACACATGACAAAAACACTAATAAATGTCAAATTGTAAACTGAATGGCTCTCTCATTTAAACTGGATTTATGCTTGTAGGTAAAAACATGAGTTTATTTTGTTCCCATGGTCACCAATTATAAAGATTACCTGAAATAAAAAGGATGTGAATCATCAAACCCCAGCTGTCATTTTCCATTGTTTCTTGAAGAACACAAATGAGTGGGTTTATAAAAGAATGAGGCACCAACACTTCGGATTCGTTTAATACACAGCAACGTCGTACATTTATTTCATTCAGCCAGGGCCTACTTTTACTGAATACGTTTTAGCTTCTGTGTGTTTGATGAGGCTAACAATAAGCTACAGATGGACCCAGAAACAGCAGCTCTTCTACACACAAGTCCTCCACAACCTCAGCACACTGGGCTCCTGTTGTTGTAGATATAAACTATTTTAATGCCACTGTTGAATAAACTGTTTGGGGGTTTTCTTTAGAAAGCTAAACCACGGCTACGTTATCAGCTATAATAGCCTGTCTTCTTCTTCTTCTTCTTTTTTTTTTTCCTGAAAGGCCCAGTTTGCTAGCAGCTAAACAGTTAGCTTCTACTTAGCATCGACGGTAGCGCAGCCGTTAGCACCGTTTCATAAGTTAATTTAAGATATGAATATAAAAGTAATTGAAAGGAAACGACACTCACTTTTTGTCGGAATCAAGTAATATCCCCGTGTAGCTCCTCTCTCGATAGGTCAGCGTCACCACCAGTGTGTCGTTAACTATATGATCGATAGTGACAGGTATCCGAGAGCCGGCCCGCAGCTCCTCGGCCACAGCCTCCATGTTTCCCGGGATGAAGTGTCCGGCTCTGCGGTGCTCGATCCCGGCCAAGGGAGCCACGGTCGCGTCGGCCAGAGATCCGTCTCCCTTTTCGCTATCGGAGCGGGAGGCTACAACAGGGCATAAAATGACGCCATCACCCCCACCGAGTGAATTACAACAGCGCTGCCACCGCTGACATCACGCTCTCTGTGCTACAGGAGCGAACGCCGTGGCGAAGACAAGGCCTTCCCTTTCTGTCTCACTGCGGCGGCTGATGGCGGTCATTAGCACCGGCTTTAAGGCAGGACTGCCTGCCCTTTTTACCGACACGCACACGAATGGCGTTTCTGTTCAAAACACACAGGCTGCCGCCATTGCAAGCTGAATCTGATAAGGGATGAATGCATTTAAAAAAAAAAAAAAGAAAAGAAAAGGTCACCACAATACATTCATAAGATTTAAACATAAAGTCATCTTCATAAAATTCACAGATAATAAACAAATCCTTGAGTGCATTTTTGAAAGGAAGCACTCAAATTCTTAAAATGTACCCTGCAGGTAAATAAAATGGATAAAATTGGGCACTTGTGTTTGGTAGATTATTTCTTTGTTGTAACAATGGTAATTAATTACCATCACCCTTAGCAAAAATAAGTTTATTCAAGTGTACTATGAGTATATTTATTTTTCACTAAAAATGAGGAAGTATACTTGAAAGTGACTTTTTTTTATTCACCTACTTAATAGTATAGAGAAGTATACTTGGCTTACACTTAAAAGTATAAACAAAAGTCTAAGACTAAGTACATTAATACTAAGATTTATGCTTATTCTAACTTATACTTTAGTATACTTTTCACATCTTTCTGCCACAAAGTAATAATACTTGAGTAATAACTCATGCTTAAAATGTGATGTATTTATTAATATGATATGATGCTGGAGTTTAAAACTTTACAATATGTAGTATGTGTGTTGAATTGCATTATCTTTATGTACCTTTTATAAACGTAAAATGTTCCAATTGAGTCTGAAAAAGTATAAAATCTGTATACTTTCCAGTACACGGTATATGGTCTGTAGTATACTTGCTATACTTGTACTATACTCAAGTATACTTTTAAAAAATGTACTTAAGTATACTACTTTTTACTAAGGGCAGGGATTGATACATTTGTTTTTTGAATTTGACAATAAAACTTATGTAGTTAGAAAGCCTGTTTATTCCCTATTTAAATGATGAAGGAACATTTATTTGTGGGATGAGCAGCAGAATTGAGTATGTGGGTTGCGCCAATGAAAGCTTCTTTTTTTTTTTGTTTGTTTTTGCTGTTGACTCTTGGATTGGATGATTTAAGACTGAAGAAAACAGATGTATGAATTTAACAAACAGGGGAAGAACCACTTTTTGCAAGTGGGCCAACGTGGTTGTGTTGTCTCTGACATCCCCCTGTTATATGGAACTTTAGCCTTTGATTGCAGACGGTAAAACTTCCATTTCAGCTGCTTCCTGTTAAGGGTCACTACACCAGCAGTGATCCGCATTAGAAGCTTAGCACGAGTTTTATGCTGGATGCTCTTCCTGATGAATCAGAATTTGAACCCGGGAACCCCCAGGTGCTGTAGGTGACTTTGTTTCTGGAAAACCAGCTTGAAACTGTATTACTGCACAAGCCACATCCGTATCAGTCAAGAGCGAAGTGTCGATTGTGGACACCAACTGACCACTAAAGGTTGAATGGGTGCGTTTACATGGGAAGTTTAATTCCTCTTTAATTCAGAATTAAAGTTAAAGCCGAATAAAAGTTACCATGTAAACACTTAATTCCATATGAAAATGTCAATTCCGAATTAAACTTGATTCCGAAGTAAGTGGCTGGTTTATTCCCATTTTAATTCCGCATTAAGTAATTCCGCGGTCATGTATACTTTAAATTAATTCCCGTCTTTCTGAGCATGCTAGTTCTCTTGCCCGTCTGTCGCCATGACGCTTATATTCCGCGCTGGGCTTGTTTTCAAAACGGCAGCACGCAGTAAACGGTGTTCAAGAGCAGAGACGATTTATTTAATAAATAGCTTGGAGGAACTGGAAATAATTAAAAGAACAGATGGATGGCAGGAAACATTAAAATTGTGAGCTTTTCAAAGCGGCCAGGTTAAATGAAGGAGGTTTCGCAGATAGAGACGCCACCCAGGTCAAAAATAAGTGAAATGTTGTTGCTAACCGAGTTAGCTAAGTTTGTTTTCTTCCGGTAGATGTAAAGAGGTCCGCCCCCCCCATCCAATCAGAACCCTTCCCAACCCCCAGACCTAAAGCGGAGTTGGATAAAGCCGAACAAACGTGTTTTCCATGTAAACCTTAATTCGGAATTACTATTTCCATGTAAACTCGAAGGAAAATAGTTTAATTCGGAATTATTTAATTCCTAATTATTAATTCGGCAGTCATTGTCAGTCTCTTGGAGTACCAGAAACTCAAAACAAGAGTTATGAGTAATGGGGGAGCATTGTTGCAACAAAGAAATAACCTACCAAACTCAAATTTCCTTACTTTTTGTGCTTCGTTTAGTATACCATTCATGTGAGATTACAGTTGTCAGATTCTTATTAGATGTACTCGCTGGTCGTGATCCAGTTCATGACACAGAGACTCTTTCAACGAAGAGACAATGATCCTTTCAACAACTGAGTAGTAAATATGCCACAGTATCGCGTTTATTTTCTCTGAGTAATAAAACTTAAGTGAAGGTAAATGCCAAACAAGCAGGTTGTGTAATGGAGAAGGTGTTGTCAAATATTTCCTAACACTCCCATATCCTCTAAAAGACCTCAGGTACTTATCTTGAAGTTTGGATTTTCAAAGTGGATATTCATAAGGGGATTAGTCTATACATTTAAATCTGAATGTCATTTATTAGTCACTTAGAAGGAAAACTTGTCCAGGTGTCTTCAGGAGAGATGTGGAAGATTTTGTCAAAATGTCTCCAGGGGTATCTCCTCCTCTCCAGAAGACACGCCTGTAACTTCTTTATCTGTCAGATTGAAGCAGGAAAAAAAGATCAATAACACATGAGTTCAATACAAATGGGTTTGTGAATGGTGAATAATGAATCATGAGCCTGACCTCCTGCAGATCCTCCTCCACTGCTGCCATCCGCTCGGTCATAGTGCCCCTGGGATTCCTGTGTGTCTCCTGAATCCTCTCAACGTGGACGCGGATCTGCCGCTCCAGCCTCCGGGCCGATCTAGAAGGGCCAAGCAGGTCAAGAATCAAATTCTACTAATCAAAAGATTGGGTATTTGGATCATGTGCTGTGACCTGAGTCTGTTATTCTCTTTTCAGTTATGGACTGATTGTATCAGTGGAAAGTAAAAAGCACGGGCCGGACCACCTGATACTGTTCAGATGTTTTCCCAAAGACATAACGTTATTAAAGAAGAACAAAGAAAACTGCTTGTTCTATGGTCTGTCGTTGTCCACTAGGTGTCACCAGAGGAATAACCTGCATGGCTGTGAGCCGACAGATGCTTATTTATGACTAAGAATATGTGCTGCACATATTTCCTGATACTGTTATGTATTAACAAGCTTCCTCCCAGGATGTTGGGCCTCTTTACCTGTCCTCTTCAGTCTCTGTCTGTGGGCTGAAACGTCTGTCTCTGTGGAGCAGCTCTTCTGTCCTTTGAACCAGCTTTTAAATCAGCTTCCTGTAACAGAGTGAAGAGCGACAGTATTTTGTTCTTTATTTCAGAGCTTGTCCACAGAAAAAAAAAAGATGACACGGCTGTTGCAACACATCCTACCGAGCTACAGCCTGCAGCTACAGCTGGGAAGCTGCTCCACAACAGCCCCTTTGTGTTGATGCGCACAAAAAACACTCTGGCTGATTTACACCGACAGTGATGGATATTTGCAAATATTATGGGTTCGTCCTCATCTGAATGCGTGGACGTGTACGTGATGACCAGGTGACTGGAAAACCCACTTCCCAGCATCTAACTGACTAATTTATACATTCATTTTTAACACCAGTGTGACAGGAGCGGTGCTCTGCTGCCCCCTGGTGGTCGGAAGTGTGACAGGTGATTTATTGGACACGTGCCTCTCGTTTCCTTTGTCTCTGTGGTTTCTTCTTCTTGTGCGCTGACGTTTTCTTCTCCTGTGTGATTTCGGCTCGTGCACGCTGCTCCCGAGGAGGATCTTTGTTCCTACGGGTGAATCAGTAAATAAAGACTTGTGACTGATTTATGTCATGAAAAGAAGTTTCTAGGGTAAAACTGTAACATTATCTTTACACAGAAGGGCACGATGTTAACTATAACTGATCGCTCGTGTGGGACAATTTAACAGTAGATAGTCTTGATTAATGAATAGTGCATGACTCAAATCAAATTTAATGATGGAAATACAGCAGCATAGACGATGATGTGATTGAACTGCAACTGGAAAATAAAAAAACTGTTTCTCTGGTTTCTTCTGGCCTCTTCCAGAGCTGAGTGTCAAGCACAGGGAAGCTCAGGAGTTACGGCAGCCTCGGTAGCCTTAAATCGAAACAAAATGTTTTATTTTCACTGCTCTCCAGAGCTCTGAGCCCCGGTGGGGACGGCATGGGAGATTTTTATCACTTTTTTCTTTGGAGGAGGTCATTAGTTAAGTGTTTAGCCTTCCTCTAGTGGCCCTTACAACTTATCTACTACAGAAATAAATCCAGCGACTCCTTCACACCACTGGACAGAAAATAACACTTTCATTGTTTTAGATATCTGGAAGGTGAGAAAGATCTATAACCAACAACAGAAACCTGAATACAATGTTACAGTAAAAATAAAGGTAAGAGCAAGTTTTTGATAACTTGAATAGTGATGAAAATTCAAATATATTCCTCATGTATACTTAAAGACAGATCAAATTCATGTGCATAAATGATTAAATAATAAGTCATAACCATGGCAGGTTTTCATGAGAAGTGAATCTTGATTTGACTGATGTTTTTTTTTCTAGCTGAAAATAATTAAAAAAAAAAAAGCCAAGTCATGCTGAGAAGCAATTTAAGATTTAAAGGTTTAATAACCATAATAAAATCATCATTATTCATTCTCCTCTCATTCATCAGTTCTAAAATCTTGACGACAAGGACTTTCAAGTTAAATAAAGCCTTATTTTATTGCCAGTAAAACATATCAGATGTTTTAACAGGAAATGTAACTTATAACAAAAAAAACTGTCAATTTTGAATTTGATGGAAGCAGCAGATTTTCCAAAAGTTGGGACAGAAAGTTTACTGCTGTTATTAGTGCTGGGCGATATGGAAAAAATCATATATCACGATATGGACTATTTTATATCACGATAACGATATATATCACGATATACCATAATAAAGTATGTTTTCAGTTATTCTCTGAAAAGTTTGACAAAAATTTCATTGCTTACTTTTCAACTTTATTTTGAAAGGACATTTAGCTGAACTGTCACAAACATACATTTTAGTGCAGCAAAAAGAGGTAGGTACAGAGGTACAGTAGCTTTCACATTTTTTTTAAAGTGCACAACAGTTTCTGAGAGGAAAAACACATTTTTGCACTGAAGTTCAGCTATAAAAATTAAACACAAATTATTTTTCAACTTTCTGAAATCTGTAACCTTGTAGTGCAAAGTTTGCAAAGCAATATAAAGTGTCTAAAGTAAACATCAGGGTTGAAGAGAACTCTGTTTAAGGCATTAACCATGAATAAAAGTGCAAACATAAAAGGCTACTTTGTAGAAGTAGATATGATTCTATCAAATTTATCATTGCAGGTTATTTAATTACATATTTGCTGTAATAATTGATAAAATTAGGTTAGAAACGATAGAAACGATAGAAACGATAGAAGAGAAATGGCACGATACACACTTTTATATTGTCCCCACGATATATATTGTCATATTGCCCAGCACTAGCTATATATATATATATATATATATATATATATATATATATATATATATATATATATATATATATATATATATATATATATATATATATGTTATACATATACATCTGGGGAGGATGTTTGATTAAGGATTCAAACTGCTCAGAAGTTTTGATTTTCCTTTGCAATGTTTTTCTTTCATGATGCACTAAATATTTTCAATTGTTAAAAGGTTGAGAGTGAAAAAAACGTCATCCAGATGTCTTTATATGTTGCTCTAAAACCTGTAAACATCTTTCAGCATTGATGTTTTCTGTCCAACCCAGATAGACCCTCTCCTCTACAGACCAGGGAACACCGTGTCCATGTGTTACAAAAATTAAATTGACCGTGAGCTTTGATCCAGAGAAGAAGGCGACAGTATTTCTAAATCATGTTCGAGCTTTAACCTGCCTGGATGGTACATGAACGGTGTTCTCAGACAGTTTCTCACGTGCACAGAGATTTCTCCAGATTCTTGGAATATTTCAGTGATTATATCCACTACTGACGGGGAGATAGAGACAAAGTCTCTATCAGAGAAACATCATTCTGAAATTGTTTCACAATTTGTAAACGCAGTCATTTGCAGACTGGCGAATTACTCTCTTCAGATTTTGCCTTGATGTTAAAATGTTATTTTACATTTTTTAAGATGAGATTTACAGTAAATATGTGTTACTGACAAGTGCTTATGCAACAAATGTTATGACACTTTAGTTCATAAGGCAGCAGAACATTTAAATAAAAGTGCATTTTACACCACTTTTGAATTCATTATTCGATTTTGCGTTTGTTTGTGGTTGTTTGTGTTTGTTTGTCAGTCTGTTCAGTTATTTTTCCCTACGTTAAATGCCAAAGCTTGGTTTGATTCAGCTGACCTCTGACTGGCCCAGTTTATTCTAATGTGGACCAAAAGTTGATAGTTTTCTTGCAGTGACAGTGGATAGTAAGTAAAAACTGGACCTTTGTAGTAGTTAGATTCCTTCTGCAGGCCAGTGAGCATGCTCCCCTAGTAGCAACCAGTGAGTAGTAGCAGTACCAGAGCAGTGACAGTGGGACCAGTAGTAGCAGTACCAGAACAGTGACTGGACCAGTAGTAGACCAGTAGCAGCAGAACAGTGACTGGACCCAGTAGTAGACCAGTAGCAGAACCAGTACCAGAACAGTGACTGGACCAGTAGTAGCAGTACCCAGAACAGTGACAGTACCAGAACAGGACTGGACCCAGTAGTAGACCAGTACCAGAACAGTACCAGACAGTGACTGGACCAGTAGTAGCAGTACCAGAACAGTGGACCTGGACCAGTAGTAGCAGTACCAGAACAGTGACTGGACCAGTCAGAACAGTACTGGACCAGTAGCAGAACAGTGACATAGTGGACCCAGTAGTAGCAGTACCAGAACAGTAGCAGTAGCAGTGACTGGACCCAGTAGTAGCAGTAGCAGTACCAGAACAGTGACTGGACCATAGTAGCAGTACCAGAACAGTGACTGGACCATAGTAGCAGTACCAGAACAGTTGACTGGACCAGTAGTAGCAGTACCAGAACAGTGACTGGACCATAGTAGTAGCAGTACCAGAACAGTGACTGGACCGTAGTAGCAGTACCAGAACAGTGACTGGACCATAGTAGCAGTACCAGAACAGTGACTGGACCATAGTAGCAGTAGCAGAACAGTGACTGGACCGTAGTAGCAGTACCAGAACAGTGACTGGACCATAGTAGCAGTACCAGAACAGTGACTGGACCGTAGTAGCAGTACCAGAACAGTGACTGGACCGTAGTAGCAGTACCAGAACAGTGACTGGACCATAGTAGCAGTAGCAGAACAGTGACTGGGCCATAGTAGCAGTACCAGAACAGTGACTGGACCATAGTAGCAGTACCAGAACAGTGACTGGACCATAGTAGCAGTACCAGAACAGTGACTGGACCATAGTAGCAGTACCAGAACAGTGACTGGACCGTAGTAGCAGTACCAGAACAGTGACTGGAACCGAAGCTCTCATCTTAGTCAAGACTGCTGTCAGACTCGTCTTTGATCTTGAAGAACAACAACGTTTCTTGTCACATGCTGCCTCTTATGTCATAATCTCATCATCACAAGTAAAGAATTTAAAAGGATAATCATTTTTAATTACCCCATGACCTCTGTGTTGGCTGAATACTGGGGAGATAATTTGATGTGTTTTCACTTCACAAATTGCAGACATGGTGCATTCGTATTGGATTAAGATCACAGATGAGGTCTGCAGCCATCACATATGACTGCAGGTCCTCTGGTAACACTGGTCCAGTAGGAACAGGCCAGAAGATGGAGGAAATACTGACAGATCACACTGAAGTTGCATTTGAAAACATCAGATATGTGTGTCCTTAGGACTAACATATTAAAGTGACCCAGGTCTGATGTGATGTGTCTCATTTGAGCTGTTCAAACAGCCTTAAAAATAAATAAATAAAATAAAATAATAATAATAATGTTTAGGTCACTTTTGTCTTCAGTGTGAACATTGCCTAAGATAATTTTTTTAAACCCAATCATCTTACTGACCTGTTAACAATGAACTCACTTAATTTTAGATGTTCCTTCAGATGTTTTTTGGTTGCGTTTTGTGCCTTTTACTTAACTAACCTTTTATTGTTCATGTTACAACTTTATTGAGAGATGTTGCTGCTAGTTGCTGGGCAATATGACGATACATATCATGTGAGGACGATATAAAAGTGTATATCGTGCCATTTCTCTTCTATTGTTTCTATCGTTTCTAACCTAATTTTATCAATTATTACAGAAAATATGTAATTAAATAACTTGCAACTATAAATTTGATAGAATCATATCTACTTCTACAAAGTAGCCTTTTATGTTTGCACTTTTATTCATGGTTAATGCCTTAAACAGAGTTCTCTTCAACCCTGATGTTTACTTTAGACACTTTATATTGGTTTGCAAACTTTGCACTACAAGGTTACAGATTTCAGAAAGTTGAAAAAAAAATTGTGTTTATTTTTTATAGCTGAACTTCAGTGCAAAAATGTGTTTTTCCTCTCAGAAACTGTTGTGCACTTTAAAAAAAAATGTGAAAGCTACTGTACCTCTGTACCTACCTGTTTTTGCTGCACTAAAATGTATGTTTGTGACAGTTCAGCTAAATGTCCTTTCAAAATAAAGTTGAAAAGTAAGCAATGAAATTTTTCTCAAACTTTTCAGAAAATAACTTAAAACATACTTTATTATGGTATATCGTGATATATATCGTTATCGTGATATAAAATAGTCCATATCGTGATATATGATTTTTTTCCATATCGCCCAGCACTGGTTGCTGCCATCAAATTCAAACTGAGCTAACATTTTTCTTGAAATGGGAAAATTGGTCTCTTTCGATATTTGTCTACTGTGCTCAGTTATGAATAAAATATAGGTTTATGAGATCTGCTCATTATTTGCATTTTGTTTTGCAATAATGAGATGTGAACCTCCTTGGTTTCGTTTTGCAAACCTGAGCTCTGCTGCCAAGTTCTTTTTAAAGCGAGCAGAGGAGTCCTCCGAGAACAAGTCATACTTGTTCAATTTTTTTCTAATTGTCATGAATATTTATCTTGCTCACTGTGAAGCTCGTACAGTTTGAAATGTAGAACGATTTTACTTACCTCTTCGTAATAAGAGGAACTCGTGACTTTTGTTTTTTAGCATCATGTGCTACTGGGTTTAGTTCAGCTTTGTCCGGTTGGATCAACTTGTCTTTGGGCTCTCTGAACCTCTGCAGTCCGTCCTCGTCCGGTGACTCGTCCTGTTCCTCTGAACTGGACTCCGTCAGGTCTGACAGCTGGAGCTTCTCCACCACTGGGAACGACACAACCACGACAGCAACGACACTGTTGAAGGTCCGGTGACAACAATAACCAACAACAGCCACTGTGGCTGATACAAGCGAGTGTTGACTGTTGAAATTACTCTCAGGTTATTACCAGCATTTAAAAGCATTTAGAAGGCAAAACATTTACTTCTGAACATCTATGTCTTATAATATTCGTTTTAGAAGTCTACATGTCCCACAATATAACAAAATTGTTGTTACCCGTCCTATGATGTCATCTACTACTGGATATCAGTAAGTTAAATTAAACCACTTCACGACAACAGTTTTGTAATTGAGTGATGGATTTAGAACAAGAAAAGACAAGATGAACTTATGAGGAGGGAAGACAGTTTAAAGAGAGTTGGGAAAAGCAAAAGCATGTTTGTGTCTAACTTTGTTATGCCCAAGGAGTACAATTTTACAACGGCGCTATGAAACCCACCAGGGAGGTGGGTTTATTAACATTCAGCCACCAAGAAAAGCAACAAAAGGTCAGAGATTTAAGAAACTTGTATTCTCAGCAGAAGTTACAGCAAAAAAGTGATGCAACAATAAAAGCTTGATCGTGGGCCGAAGATCCATGAGCCTCCAAGTGTCTTTTGGAAGCTACATTTTTATGTCAGTGTTTAATGAACATATATGAGTAGGTTTTGTCTGGACCAGAAACACTCTTTAACACTTTTTTTTGTCTGCATTTACATTCATGGTTAGTGCCATCATCTGGCAAAACCAACTACAGTGATCCCTCGCCAATTTGCGCCTTAAGGTCCGTTAGTTATTTGCGGATTTTTCAGAAACATATAATATAGTAAAAAAAGCAAGAAATAATCGCGGAAACATCACAAGATGTTGTGCGCGTTCTCTCATAGAGAAATTAAGAAGAAATGTTGCCTGGCCCCTTTAAGAAGGTGGCCTTATGGGTAATGTAGTGTGTGTGTCGTGGGACGGCAGATAAAAACAGGGTTATATGAAAAGTGTAGTGAGCATCAACAGCAGCCCAGCGTGTATAGATTTACATTCTCTGTTAACCGACAGAAGCCCAACAATACGACCTGTGTGATGTTACAAGTTCCTGCAGTGCCAGAATAAAGTTCCCGTTCCATGGAGAGAAAACCGGACTGTTTGTTTTGTTGTTGTTAGCTTGTTAGCCGCTAATTACGAGCCAAAAATAGCAGAATACCAGCGGTTTGTTACTACGGTTCAGAAACCAGAGGCTATGAAGGAAACAGAAAGACCACAGTTGAGCCTTTGTCTTGATTTCGCTGCAGTGCCTCGCTACTTTTTTGCGGTTTTTAAACACATTATTTAGGCTCGGGTGGCACCGGTTCCAGTTCGTGGATTTTGATTTTTTTCACTCCTAAAACCTTGGTTCTGTCAGAGAGGAGTTAAATCACCAACAGTGGAGTACAAAAGGACAGATAAAGACAGAAACAGGCTCGAGTCCTTTGACAGTAACCAGAATGCTGATGTGGCCCAAGATGAAATGGTCTGACACCTCAGATCTATTGGACTGTAAATAAGTAAATATAACAATCAAGCTCCATTAAATCAATTAAATAAGTGGCTACACATATAATGGGCAGCACGGTGGCTTGGTGGTTAGCACTGTTTCCTCACAGTAAGAAGGTTCTGGTTCAGACCTCAGCAGGAGTCTTTCTGTGTGGAGTTTTCACATGTTCTCCTCGTGCTTGTGTGGGTTTTCTCCGGGTACTCCGGGTACTTTCTCCCAAAGACATGCATGTCAGGTTAATAGGTGGTTCTAAGTTGTCCATAGGAGTGATTGTTGTTTGTCTATATATCTACAGTCATGGAAAAAATTATTAGACCACCATTTTTTCTTCACTTTCTTGTGGACCATGGAAAATGGTAAGATATCAGCTCTTAAATAAAACTCTTATGGGCAATCTTTGTGGTTATCGTTATGTTTGTCCAAACAAATGTACCTTTAGTTGTACCAGGCATTAAAATGAACAAGAAACTGAAGAAAACAAGGGTGGTATAATAATTTTTTCCATGACTGTAGATGTTCTGGTGACCTGTCCAGGTGGACCCCCGCCTTTCGCCAGAAGTGAGCTGGGATAGACTCTAGCAGATCCCCGTAACCCTACAGAGGACTAAACTGATAATATGGATGGATGGATGGATGTATAACCATATGAAGGAGAATACATTCAAACAGGTTAAATGTTCCATGGCGTCACACCTGAAAAACGTCTAACAATAATCCAGGATGTTAATGAAAGGTGCGCTTTGTCTTCACAACTGTTAAGACTTACACTCTGAAGCAATTACGGTAAATAAATGGAGATTTCCCCCTGAAGACCAGGGCCCTGCCTCTGTTAATAACCCTGCAGCAGGGACATGAATCATCTGATTGAGGCGTCTGGCTCTGCTCTCCTGAGGAGGGCTGTCTTGGGCTTCTCACAGCGATTACCTCCAGACAGAGCTACTGTTTAGAGCCTACAGCTTATCGATCATTTTGATCTGGCTAAAAATATTACAAAGCTGGAAGCAGAAGCAAAGGATAGGGTAAAGAGAGAGAGAGAGTGGCACGAGCCGTCTCCAAGGGAACCGAAGTCACGCCAGTGAAGTGGTGAAAGGGCGAGGGGCTATTTTTGTTATCAGCCGTCCTGTCTTTGACAAAAAGAGCAGATGGCGAGGAAGCGCGTGTGTGTGTGCGCACAATGCTACTGTTCAAAGTGAAGGTGCCTTTGATTCACCTGGAGAAGCCTTTCTTACAGTAACCGGTCGCTCTGCGAGGATGCTTCTCAGGTAGCGCAGGACGGCCTGGAGCCCCAGGTGCACGATGTCCGGTGGGGGGGAACGGATGGGGCAGCCCCTCAGGTTCAAGCCTCGGAGAGTAATCACTTTTCCTGGAAAACAAAGGACAATTATTAATTGTTTTGTAGCAGCTTACAAGTTGGTGCTTAAAAGACTCTTATCTCTATTAATTAACAGCAGATACCAAAAGAGGCTTTCAGAGTGTAATTTCCTAATTAACTGTATTAATATACACAACAGCAGCAACAGTGCAGCAGCAGAGATGAAGCCATTTTTCACCCAGATGTAGTTATTTATTGCGTGTAATTCTGAGACTCAATGATGAAATAAAAAAGAATTTAAATTCACCCAGCTCTGGTGGAAGCTCTGATATCGGATTCCCTTCTAGCAGCAGTGTCCTCAGAGACCTGTGTAATCAAAATCACAGATTATAAGATGACTGAAAGGGTTACACCATCACCAAGAAGCATGATTTGTCCCAAGCTGAATAATTTAAAAGCATGAGATAAAAATATGCGACTCCTGTGACGAGTTTAGGTTTATCTGGATTCAAGGCCACACTATACATTTGTTAGGTTGTGTATATATTTTAACACATTCAGCTTACTTTAACAGCAGAGATATCCACATTTTGTGTGTCTGTCAGTGTGTGTAAAACATAATAAAAATTAATTACCTCTGATGAATGACAGCATATAAGTTTTTTTTTTTTTTTTAAACAAATATGAAGCAAAAAAGAAAGAAATATTTGGCTAATACAAAGTACCCTTGTAGAGTCATCTTTTTGCAACGATAACATTAGGTAGGCATTTCCTATATGACTTTATCAGTCTTTCACATCACTGTCAAGGATTTTTCTTTGTAGCGTTGGCTCCTGCCCAAAGAATGTATACAAGGAACTGGACAAACCTCCTGTGACATCAACTGTAGGTTTTCTGAAGAGTGCTTTTGAAGTGTTTTTTTTTTCCCTCATACTGCACAGCGGTAAGTTGCAAGTGGGTGGAATGAGCAGGTCTGGAAGCTGGCTGGAACATGCCGCCTTAGTTCAGTCACAAGTTAGCTATTTTAACTTGGCTGGCTTAGCTTATGCTAACCTATGTTGCTAATTAACGTTAACTCTGATCAAATCTGCCCAAACATCTTCATTTCAAGAGTCACTACTAAAACAACATCTCAAACAAGTGCTGCCAGTGGTGAAACGTGGAGCTCCACAGGGACCAGCTGTTGCTTAGCCTGGCTAAGCTATCACAGTCGCAATCACCTACAGGTCGGGCAGATCAACTGGCATAGGCCTGCAAGATGCAAGCTGAGTGACTGTGGGATCCAATGGACCTCCACTACTTGTTTTTTTTTACTCTGGCAGCACTCAATTTGGATGTCATTGGCTAGTGGTCTGATAAGTAAAAATGGAAGAGTTCCTTGAATGATCTGAGGTGAAAGTCTCTTGAATGGAGGACCCAGTTGTGGTGAGAGGTAGAAGCTGATGAGCTAGAGACGGTCCAGCTGGTGTCCGTTGGTTAACTATAACCAGCAGGCTTCGAACAAGAATAAAGTTAGGTGTTTCAGGCTGCTTTGCTTCAATTTCAAACTCTTCCAGGCCACCACTAATTATACGTAAACTTTATTGCCTAATATATATATTTTTTATTTGATTTGGGACAAAAAAAATTTGAACAGTTGTCAAAGATGTGAAATCTAGCTATGGAGACCAAAGCAGTTTTTTTTAACCATTGTAAATATGTTTATTTCTGCAGCAAATGTTGGACATTTTCACATGTAAGTCAATGGAAAATTGACTAGTGGTCAACTGAAGAACTGCTACTAAACCGACTGGCTGGCATCAAAGTGGCAAGAGTGATGTCGTCCCTTGGTCCTGGCACAGCACTTCAGTTGGCTTGAGGTCTGGACTTGGAGCAGGACATTCCAAAAACTTAATAATTTCTTTTTCAGCTATTCTGATGGAGATTTGCTGGTTTGTTGTGCTGTTGCATGACTCAGTTTTGACTATCCTTTAGCTCATATAGCCTCATATTTGACTCTTGAATACAGAGGGGTTCATGGTTGACTCAACAACTGTTATTATTATTATTTTTTTGCCGTCATTTTTGTTCGATAAATAATGGCATGAAAAAAAAGTTATTAGTTGTCAGTACTCTGAGGTTGTATTTGCCTAATACTAACAACCACTATCAGATCATTTTATTTTGTTTTTACACACACATACAAAATATTGGGCTTAAAAGAGGGGGCAGTAACTTTTTCACGTGACCCATAGTATCAGTATACATTCACCCGTTCTATTGCTTAACAAATAACTAATCAGCCAATCAATACATTTCAGTATGTACATGTGATCAGGACAACTTGTTGAAGTTCAAAGCGAACATCAGAATGGGGATGAAAGGTGATTTAAGTGACTTTAAATGTGCCATGGTTGTTGGTGTCAGACGGGTAAGTTTGCTGATCTACTGAAATTTCTCACACTGAACCATCTCTAGGGTTTTACAGAAAATGTTAGTTGTGGGGACAAAACCACTTGTTGATGTCAGAGGTCAGAGGAGAACTGGCAGATGATACACGATATTCAGCTCCTGGTGTGATACAATATATATTGATATTCATCTATACAACACATTTACATCAGCTGTCTTCATACAATCGCATCATTTTCCGAAAGATTTTAAATGGACAAAGTGATTTTGGTGACATCTTGTGAGTGTTCCAATGACTTTGTTTGAATTTACTGAACTGAAAGCATCAATTACACATTATATGACTGACAGGCAGCTTGCAAATGCTGGACAAAATGAATAAAAGATTTGTTGAGAAAAATAGTTTCATTTATTTAAAGTGCAAATTGTTGCTTGCAAGCTTTTAAAGGTGGGACACGGGGGTTTTGAAAGAAACTTAGAATATCGATACCCGCGGCTGAAAAATCAATACTCTCTGGAGAAATAAAATATCGATATATATCGCAGAATCGATAAAATCGCTCAGCTCTAGAGGGGAACCAAACCCAGTACGAGCAACGTACACTTAACAAAATGGATTATGAGTGCTTACGACAAAAATGAACCGTAGATTAAAAGTCACCTCTTTGATCACTTTCATCACTGTTTTTTTTTAATGCAAAACAACAAGCAAGCCACTTTTTAAAGATAGAAATATAGAAAATGCATGAGTTGCATAAGAAGCTGACCTGTGTGAGCCAATTTCTGCAGGGAGCGATGTAATGAGGTTGTTCCTGAGGTCCAGCCACTGCAGCCTGGGCAAACTGAAGAACATTGAATCTGGGACGCTGGATATCTGGTTCCCTTCCAGACAAAGATACTGAACAGGAAACAAGTTACAACAATCAGACAATATTCAAAAATGTATCTGCTCTGCTGTGTAAAAACGGTGTCTGTTTTATAACAACAACCAGTCATGACCGTTACTGTACCGTCAGTGAGGAGTTTTTTAAAACGCTGTCAGGAACATGATTGAGGTCGGACCTCCGCAGGTGCAACACCTCTGTGGGAAAACACGACTCCCGTGGCCCGGCATCCTCAGGTGGCACCTGTGGTTCGACAGCACCGGTCCCAGAGGCCAGCTGCTCCTCTTCCTCACCTGCTTTCCCTGGAGACGCCACACCGGGAGCTGTTACACATTTAAGGACCGCCCTGATTCAGTCTGACTGACTGGGCTGTGATGTGCTGTCCCTTTATTTTAAATTTATAAACCATAACTAAACCAGACTCCCTGCCATGACAGGCGTTAATTGTGGACGATAAATAACATTGAGGTAATGTTTTGTTCTCTGTTTTCCACTCACAGCTTGCGCCCAGGTGAAATTCCCTGACACCACCATGCAAGATGTCAGAGGAATTATAAGAAAGAAATGCAACAATATAAACTACGCCAAGCAAGTTAACGAAAAAAAAGTAATGAAAGTGCAGTTTTTTTTCTCTATCCAGTTATCTATTTGCACTTTTTCCTTTCATTTTTTCCAGTAAGGAAGGACTTAAATTCATCTGTCTTTGTTTTTGAAATGTTCCAAATATTTGAAAATATTCAACGTGTTTTCAATATTCTGTCTTGTGAGTGATTTTTTAAATGCATCACATACAGTAAGAGTAAACTTTAAGGAATATATTTCCAGTGTATAAATAGTAAGCTACAAGTAAACTTAAAGTATACAATAATAAACTAAAAATAGAGACTCAAAGTATATAGCAAGTACAATGGCAGTATATCAATAAGTGCACTTGTGGTATACTTTAAGTACATGAGAGGGATATACCAAGTACATTGATAGTATATAGATGAATGTACTTGTTGCAAACTTAAAATAAACTTTCAAGTATACTTTTATAAACTTAAAATGTTCCAATTTAGTCCAAAAAAGTATAAAATCTGTATACTTTCCAGTACACTAAAAGTATATGGTCTGTAGTATATACTGTTGTTATACTTGTACTACTCAAGTATACTTTTAAAAAATGTACTTAAGTAGACTACTTTTTGCATTGAGCAAAGTTTTGATCAGTGACATCAGTTAACAACTCACCAACCGCTTACCTGTGATTTCAGTGGGCATCTTCTTAAACGTATCTCGATATTTTACAGAAAAACATCCTTTACACGGTGTAAAAAAAGTAAAAGCCGAGCGACGTCTCGACGACGGCCCGGAAGTTTCAAGTTGTAACCATGGCAACCTTTTAACTACAGTAACGGCTCGCACCACGGTGTTTTTTTAAAAACATTTTTTAAATAAGTAATTTGGTTACTCGATGTTTGTTTGCATCAAATTTGATATCGTTTCAGAATACATACAGTTTGACATGTTATGTAGACAAATTTTAGGCGTTTACGACACCGCCTACCTCCGACCGACTCCACCCATCCATGTTGGAATGAGATGGAGAGGTTCATGTGTGTTAGTGAGGGTCACTACCAGGTTACTGCTTTCACTGTCAACGGGCGGGAAACGCTCTTCGTTATGCCGAGGGTTCCCTCGTTTCACATCGATTCCCTACACAGACTAGTTTTTGTCGTCTTAGTAAGCATATCAAGCTTTTAACAAAGCCACGTCGACTACAGTCGCTGGCCAGCAGCAACTGTCACACTACTGACGAACGTCAATTTGGTCAGAATACGAAAAGAGAACTTCCTGTTGTTACCTTCAAAATAAAAGCCTCACATATCTGTGCATGCATATATGTATCTCTCTCTCTCTCTCTCTCTCTCTCTCTCTCTCTCTCTCTCTCTCTCTCTATATATATATATATATATAATATATACTGCTAATATACTGCTAAAAAAAAAGTAAGGGAATACTTTATTTTTCCAAAACTGAAAATAATAATTCAATTTAAAAATACTTTATTTATCCCCAAAGACCAATTAAACTATTGCAGTAACTATATTGATTTAATTTCTTCAATGATTAATAGATAACACACACATTTAACTATTTAAATTGTGTATTAGTCAATCTCAGGTTATTTTATTTCATTTTTTTTTACAAGATAACTAAGCAGAAGATAGCTGCACTTTTCTCTGACCTGTTACCAAAAGTCATGCCATTGTTAAAAAAAATATTGAAAACATTCTATGAGTTACAGTGAAAGTTACAGGACTGAGTTTTTAGCATTGTATAAAATGTAGAAAATGAAATACAGAAAATATAGTGACATAGCATATCTTTAGGAAATTGAGCACATACTGATTTCCCAATAAAATGAAAATAATGAAATGAAAATGAAATGAATGAAAATGAAATTAAATGAAAAATACTTTATTAATCCCAGAAGGGAAATTCAACATTGTAGTAAGGGCTTTTCCCCCCCCCCCAACAATATATAAAATATTAAAAAAAAAAATAACATGAAACATTCAGGTAACAGAACAGTAAGTTGAGATTGACCTTGTAAGTCATAGTTTCAAAATCATGAAATATACAGACAACAAAAAGGGCGAAGTTACTTTTGGCCTTTCCATGACCTTCAGAAGATCTGAATGACGCAACGTACCGTAGAACATGTGACCTCAGAAATGTCCAATTTTTTCAGGAAGGGAGAGAGTGTTATGGTAACAGCACTGGGTGGAAACCTGGTACCTGACTAAAATGTGCATTTTACATGCCCATCTTTGTTCAGTTACAGTTAGCTATTTTAGCTTGGCTGGTTTAGCTTATGTTAACCCGTGATGCAAACTGATATTAATATTAAACTAATATCAGCTTCCTGTACAGTTGTCATGGATGTAAATAAAACTATAGAGACAGGAACCAACTTTTACCCCAGGCTTTAAATATTTTTATTTCTGATGTAAAGCTGGGCATTTTAAATTGGAGGCCAGTACCTGGTGGTCACTAGAGGAACTGCAGTCTATGATAAGCAGGCGTTTGAATGTCATTTAGAGCAGCCATTCCCAAACTTCAGAATACCAAGGTCCAATTTGAAATGTGAAAAGCCTCTGTGGCCCACCCAAACCTTTAATCACAACTTTGATCAACAAACAAGACTATAAGCTACAATATTAATGTAAGGGGTCAACAAATAAGGTGACATTTGTCATATTAAGTTAAGATGACAGTAGAATAACACTCAACTGGTTATTTTTTATTACTTATAATTTTTTTTAAGTCTTGTCATAAATATTTCACAGTAATTAAAAGCATATTTTAGAAAATTGAGGATTTAAAACATATTTTTTGATTTTTAATGACCTCTCATGCCCCACCTGTAGTACCACGAAGGCCCACCAGGGGGGCCGTGGCCAACACTTTGAGAATCACTGCTTTAGGGCCTCTATTCACTGCACAATTTCTGCAGTTGCATAAGATTATAACATCTCACGGTGTACAGTTTGCATCTGCTTAGTCTTGGGCATCATGTGAAAATGTGTCCATTGATGAGCCCTCTTGAACTGCAGGCATCAACTGATGTAAAATGAATGATCTGTGTCGCTTCTCATGGCTTGCTGCTTTCTTTTTTTTTTTTTTTTTTAACCAGGATTTGTCCTCAAAAAGCCCCAAATGCAATGCCTTACTGCCACAGAGCAAATAAAAATAATGCTCCTGTTGGCTAGTCGTAGGATTACTGACACTATCAGAAAATTATATCTGGAGGTTTTTGGGCACAAATTATCAAAATTGATCATACATTTACACAGGTGATAAACAGTCACTGTGGCTTATGATTTTTTTTCTTCTTTTTTTTTTTTTGTAACTTTTATTTTTAAGGCCAAGCTGCTCGTCTTCCTGTTTGAGCTCAGGTAACTCCGTCCACCTTGACGCAGCTCGCGCTCCGCACCGACAAACAGAAGTGTGACGGTCTGGCTGCGGAAGACAGCTGATCTCCGCCAGCAGCTCCACATACAGCTCCAACTCTCCCAGACCTCCCAGTCTCCAAAAAAAAAAAAAGACTCTTTACCTGAGAGGCAGATCAGGAGAAATAAGGGAAATAATGGCTGTTGTTACTGTCTTTTAAAGAGGAGGCTGTCCAACGCAGAGCTGTAGTTTCTCTTCACGAGGCGAGGAATGCAATCTGAGCATCAATGTTTCACTGGGGCAAGTGGAAGAAGAGGATGGGAGTCAATAGTTCTTCAAAGAGACCAGTTTTCGACGAAAAGGAAGATGGTGAGTGGTGGAAAAGTGAAGCTTGCAAAATGGGCACCAACTGTTAATGAAGTTGTGTGGAAAGATCCATCCCTGTGGGGATAGAATTACATTCTTTAATGTCATATTTCAGGTTTGCATGTGCTCTGAATATCTAAACTAAGCTCTTCCAAGTTTCTGTTCGGGGCTGTTGGTCTCTTTCCTGCTTTGTTTTTGAATCTTGGAAATGTTGGAGGCATCAAGTCCAACTTCCTACTGGCTTTTAGTTATAGTTCTATGTATATGTATATATATATATATATATGTATATACAGTCATGGAAAAAATTATTAGACCACCCTTGTTTTCTTCAGTTTCTTGTTCATTTTAATGCCTGGTACAACTAAAGGTACATTTGTTTGGACAAACATAACGATAACCACAAAGATTGCTCATAAGAGTTTTATTTAAGAGCTGATATCTTACCATTTTCCATGGTTTTCTTGATTATAACCTAAATCACTTAAGTTTTTACATCAATAGCTATGGCGTTGTACTGACAAAAACACTGCTTTTATGCATTCAGTGTTTTCTTTTCTGTCTGTTTTAGTCACATGATGACGTTTAGTGGTACCAGGTATTAAAATGAACAAGAAAGTGAAGAAAAAATGGTGGTCTAATAATTTTTTCCATGACTGTATATATATATATATATATATATATATATATATATATATATATATATATATATATATATATATATTGTATATATATATATATATGTATATATGTGTGTATTTTCTGCTTTACTGCATGAGCCAGAAAGTTTCCACAAAGACAAAAAGAGCATCAGTCTCAAAGCTGGAAGTGCAGCGACAGTGACATCTTCACAACCTTTTTTTTTTTTTTTTAATGTGGACTATTGAAACACAGGGCGCTAATTACATAATTAAAGCAAGATTATAGCGCTGTGCTTGGAAGTAATCTCTCTTTGGAAATATCGCTGAAACATTCTGGCCAAGTTCGGGGCAAAACTCGGGCAAATGAGGTCATTTGACTGCAGGAATGTGGCCGTGCGCTCTCTGAGCGCGTTGGTTGAACCATCACACGAGGATAACCCAGTTAGGTCCACAGCATTTTTCCCAGCAGGCTCGGAGTAAAGTGTCCAGCTGTACTTCAGACTGAGTGGAGAGGAGTGGCCCTACAGCTGCTCTTCCTAACGTCTGCATCTGAAAGCTTTAAGCTTTGTGTGTTGCTCTATTTTATTTTATTTTTTGTTTCTGTTGGAGATAAACACAACAGAATTCAGTCTCAGGCTACGACGTTTGTGAGTGTACTCCCTCAGACGCAGCGTAGTACTTGCTCGCTGTGTAATTACATTTCCACTCATGTGGTTCGTCTGTTCGGCCAGTCGTTTCCGCGGGAACCTCCGTGGGTATTTCTCGGAGCGTAGTTTTCTTTGCGTGCTTTGCAGTGAATTTTGTAGAAAACGTCGTGAGCGCAGCACAAGTGACAAGCGGGGATTTATTTCACCTGTTTGATTATGTAGTTACACTGTACAAGTGAAGGCTGTTGGTTCTGCGTCAAACCAACGACGTAGCCCTGCACCGTTAGCTACGCCAGACTCCGATGTGCACCTCTCCACTAACGTAACTATATTTGTCAACAGACTAGGGATGCACATTCTGGATTTTTTTTTTTTTTATGACCGTTAACCGACGCCCTTTAACGATTAATAATCGTTAACCGATAAGTCCGAGAGGGTTGGCTGCCGCGATGTTGCGCGCGTTGTCGTGGACGCATGCGGACACTTCCCCGTCTATACTCTCGTGGCAATGTGTCGCCGTCAGCTTGTCGCAGAGATGCCGCCGTCACTTTTGATTTATACTAGCGCGGTCTCCGCTGTTATTCCACGACACAACGCAAGAGCGACAATCACAAACTAGCTAAACTTACTAAACTTATCTCTTGCGTTTTTCCACTTCCTCACCGTCTCGGCCGTATCCAGACCCACATTCATCACTATCTGGTTAACCGTTTAACCGTTAATAGATAACAGTAACTCTAACTGATTAATACTAACGGTCAATTTTGTTTTTAAGCTACGTAATTCAATCAACTCATGGGGGCGTGTCGACAGGTGCAACAGGCCTCTGATTGGTCAATTCTACATCCGGGTAGAAAAGAGCGCGTCATCGAAAAAAATGAGGAAGTACCCACATCTGTACGATTCTGGTTCTCCACGCTACAAAGACAGCACATATTCTAGTAATTCATGGAGGGAGATAGCGATGAATGTGGGTCTGGATACGGCCGAGACGGTGAGGAAGTGGAAAAACACAAGAGATAAGTTTAGTAAGTTTAGCTAGTTCGTGATTGTCGCTCTTGCGTTGTGGCGTGGAATAACATAGACGAGACCGCGCTAGTATAAATCAAAAGTGACGGCGGCATCTCTGCGACAAGCTGACGGCGACACATTGCCACGAGAGTATCTACGGGGAAGGGTCCGCATGCGTCCACGACAACGCGCGCAACATCGCGGCAGCCAACCCTCCCGGACTTATCGGTTAACGGTTATTAATTGTTAAAGGGTGTCGGTTAACGGTCATAAAAAAAAATCCAACATGTGCATCCCTAATTCAAAGACATTTATGATTTAACTGAACATAAATTAATACGACTCAAAATGGACCACAGTCTCCTGGCAATAGTGTCTATAACTGTTAGCTTTTATCATGTGTTTTCTATAGGTTTTATGCTTTTGTGTTTCAGCCGTGTTATAAATAAAGATCTTGTAGAGAAAAAAGAAACTCCGAGATGTTGGCATAAACCTTTTAAATGGCGGTTTATCCTTCCTATTATTATCTATCTTAGATCCAGGCTGATTTCTTTCCTCCTTGGCACTAGAATGTCTTTACTTAGCTAGAACCCATGTGGGGTCTCTCTGTGGAGTCTAGACGTCCCATAAGCCCATTAAGGAAGGTTCAGATGCTGATTGATCGCTCAGGTGCTGTTTGAAGGCAGAAATCAATTTGACCTTAACTGTAATTATGCAGTTTTGGTATCACATGGACGCGATCTTCAGTGGCCATATGTGCATTAAAAAGATCCAACTGTTCATGTCAGACTGATCACCTTGAGCGCCGTTTCTGCACAGTTTCTGCACAGTTTGCCGTCTCTGCGAAGCGGCTGCTTCTCTTCTAACCCGGTTATTGTCCGGCGAGCTGCCGAGAGCTGATAACAGCCTGAGAAAATCACGGTTCCCACTCGGACCCTGGATGTTTCCTGCTGCCTGTCACGTCTCTTGGAAGCAACACTCTACATTAGGCAGTAATATCAGGCTCAAAAAGGCTGCAAACATAATCAAGTGGTCAGGTGGATCCAAGCGGAGCTGCCAGAGTCGCTGTTTGGCAGATAGTTTGATTAGCAGAGGAACTGATCGAGGTGCACATCCGGTCTGTTTGTGCGCTGCTCTCTTCTGCTGGCGATGAGAGATGAAGTCAATGGTTAGACAGATACAGTAGTGTCCTTTCTCTGCCTCACAGTCTGGAACCGTAAAGCCGAGGGGTGCACGATAACTATCGGGCCGATAACAGGAAATGATGACGTCATCCCGATAAGTCCGATATCACGACGAATAGCCCCGATAACATATATTTCTGTCAACACAGCAGTGTCTCGCTCCCTCTGAGCCTTGAATGACCGTCAGTGAATGTTGTGTTCAAGTGACGTCGGCATAATCAGAAAAACGATTACTCAATAAGGAAAATCAAGAATACCCCCTCATGCCAGAAAACAACTCGTTAAGTCGGTCATAATTTTGGTAGTTGCTGACTTTAATTGATATTCGCAGTATTTCCTCTCATGTTACACATAAAAAAAAAAATAGAAAAGGCTGAAAGAACGACTAGCAAACAAGGTAACGTGGGAATTTACGTTACACCTTGAATGCAGCCTGCAGCACAGCGTTGATCACAACAAACATGGCGGCGTGGAACTTCGTTAAAGTTTCAGAAGAAGATAGTTTGGTGGTTATTTGTGACGAATCCTCCGAGTGAATTCTACGAGGAGGGAAGCACAAGCTTTAATACGTAAAACCTGATCAGCCACCTACAACATAACAATCGCTTCCATGGAGTTTTGAAATCGCGCTAACGTGAGCTAACGGATGTTAATGCTAATGTGCGCAAGCCAGCAGCAGTCTCTCCTCTCCCTCATTCCTTTCATCTAAAGCTTCCATGAGATTAAAAAATAAAAACTACTGAACCTCATTTACTTTAATTAAAGGTATTAATTTAAATGGAACCACAAGTCAAAATCCTTTAAATGTTAATCTTTTTCAGTTAGTAATTCTGATGCATGTATTTCCATCAGTTCAAGGAGCCTTTATTTTTTATATCAGTCAGTAATGAACCTTATTTAAGTTAATGTGAGATATCAAATAGGTTTGTTTGATAGCTTTACGAAAATGTTTGAGAGGCTTGCCAATAGTTTTTCATTGGAAAAAATAAATATCTGTTCATTTAAAAAGTCAAAACTATTTTTGGTTTTGTTCATAGTATTGATGTAATGATCTTAGGTATATGTGTGGGTTATCAGTATTGGTTTAAATAAACAGTTATCGTGTATCCCTAGTTAAGCCCCGGTGTGGCCCATCGTGGAAAGGTGAATATCTTCTTGCCAATAATGAGAGAAAAGTGACACCCCTCTCACCTAATTATTTTATTTGATTTAGGACTGGAAGTAGAGCTTTAGCCAGTTACTGCTTTGCCTCGAAAACCTCAACATGCCATAAACTGCTTGGCCCAAAAAAAAAAAGAAAAGCCGGCGGGAACACGTCTACACTTTCTTCAGTCACTCTTCGCTATTTTATTTTGGATGGCTTAGCGTGTGCTAAGCTAAGCTATGATGCTCATTTATTTGACTTTATATTAATTCTGGTCAATTTCACTTCAATTAAAAAATACTTTATTAACTTGTTTTGAGTGTGTTCTTCTCTGGAGGGAGTGTAAAGTTAACAAACGCTTCCTGAAATTGAGCATAATCACATCAGATGAACGTGCTGGTAATTGTACCTTGTGTTTGTTGCGTTGCGTCGTTGCATCCATTTGATCTTTCTTGTTCAGCCAAAAGCAGATTTCCACTTCTGTGGATGATAAACTCTCCCGTTCTCGGGTGAAGGCGTGCATGTGTGTGATTGCTCTACCCATCAAGGATAAACGTCTGAGGCGGCGAAAGCAGATTTGGTAGAGGATAAAGATAGATGCGGAGGGAGATGGCTGATCACCGCCACTGAATACTGAGACGCTCACTTTATTCATCCTCGTCACAGACGCTCGGTTTCTCTCACTTTCTTTATCCAGCGCGGTTTTTCGGGAGTCGGCGGCTCCAGGCCGACTGTCTCCTTTGTGATTAACCTCAGAAGTAATGTTGGAAAAAACATCCTTGTAACTGTCACGCCACCCCATCTGAGTTCGTGTTTGTTATAATCAAGTGTATAGCGAAAAAAGGGTATTGCATCGATCGGTGACCCGGTGACGGGAATTGATTGGTTTCCGGCAGGTTGGACACTGGTCGATAAGATATTGAGGAATTAGGTTTTTCTCTTTTCTGCTCAGTAAACACGGTACAACAATGGGAGAGCTGTTTTTATTTTTTGGGGAGTCTGGGTCAAAGGATGGATCTTGAAAAGAACATAATGGTCAGATTTTTCATTCGAAGCTTTGGGAAGTTAGTCCGACCATCGTGAATACCCGTAAACATTCTGGCTCCTGTGGCTTGGACTTTGACAACCAGAGAAATGAAGCATGTGATGTAGGCAGAGCGATAACCAGACGATCAATAAAAGACATCCAGAATGGCTGCAGTGGAACAGGAACGCCGGCGAAAGACTGACCTGTTTTAACTGGTTCTGTACTAGGGCTGCACGATTATGGAAAAAATGATAATCACGATTATTTGGATCAAAATCACGATTACGATTATTAATCAAGATTATTCAACAATAAAAAATATTTTTTGTTCAGAATGTTATTTAAAATCACGATATGAAATGTAACCAAGAAAGTATTGCATAAGGGATGGACAAATTATATAAAAGGCAATAGCATGAAACTAAGGCGGTCCTAGAGATTTTTGGCCATAAACACCAGCCTGAAAACATGTCTTAGCTTCAAGAACGCCCAAAGGCAGGTCACTACATTGTCCCCTACACAACATTGTACATGGTCACGATTAATCACGATTTTCAAAATTTTAATCGTGGCAACCGGAAATCACGATTTCGATTATTTTTCGATTAATTGTGCAGCCCTATTCTGTACTGGTGGAAATAGATGTGAACAGTTATGGTACTAGAAGGTAATTTTCCAAAGTATATACAGTCATGGAAAAAAATTATTAGACCACCCTTGTTTTCTTCAGTTTCTTGTTCATTTTAATGCCTGGTACAACTAAAGGTACATTTGTTTGGACAAACATAATGATTGCTCATAAGAGTTTTATTTAAGAGCTGATATCTTACCATTTTCCATGGTTTTCTTGATTATAACCTAAATCACTTAAGTTTTTACATCAATAGCTATGGCGTTGTACTGCCAAAAACACTGCTTTTATGCATTCAGTGTTTTCTTTTCTGTCTGTTTAGTCACATGATGACGTTTAGTGGTACCAGGTATTAAAATGAACAAGAAAGTGAAGAAAAAATGGTGGTCTAATAATTTTTTCCATGACTGTATGTGTGTATAAGACAGGTGAGTCCTCTCTCAGTCTGTGTCCTGCTACTGTCCGCTCACTTAATTTTGAAATATTGATGCAGGGGCAGAGAGATTCATCCAGAAATAGTAGGTTTTACAGTTGAACTGTGATGACATCAGTGGGTGTGTCTTCGCCCTGGGTCAAAAATGACTCTGTTGTGGTTCAAACGAAGCCAATCCACATCCGTTCTGGAGTTTCAGGTGTGCGTCAGAAAAGATCTCTGTCCACATGGCATCAACGTCAAAAGATAAAACAGTGACGGTTGCTTCTGAGATGCTTCTAAATCGCTCCACGCCACCTTTGATGCAACTGCTCCCACCGGTCCCTGTTGTTGTTTAGCGGAGCATCGTTGATGCGAGGTGCATCTGTAACAGCCGTCTTAAGTTAATGAAGAGGGTGGGTGTGTGATGCTCAGCATTGACGGTGCACGCTTGATTGCAGAAGTTACGCTCATATCGGTGGAAACCACATGCATGTTTGTGAGTCGTGAATGGAACGGCTTCAGATCACAGAGCGGCTGTTAGATGTTGACGCGCTTTTATCTGCTGTCATTTACAGCAGAACAAAGCACTTTTGTTCATGTTGATGCATCAGACTCAACAGGGGAAGCCCGAGTGCCGCGAAAAATGGCGTCCACTGGATGGCAGCACCTGCCGAAACCCGTCGTCACCGCTGTATTTGGGGCTTTTGCGAGACAAGTAAACTTCTGGTTCTGGCGAACTCCCATTGATATGGAAGGCACTGATTTAGCACGAGGTCGAGGAGAAAAACGGGGAAGAATATCGACAGACTGCTTTCTCTTCAGTTGGGCAAGAAATGGATCGACACCAGAGAGGATTCCTCTGAGACCGCAACCCTGTCTTTCTGAAGCTCTATAATGTAAAAAAAAAAATAAACTAATTAATTAGGGCTGGGCAACAATTAAAAATTTTAATCGCGATTAATCGCATTATTTCCATGATTAATCACGATTAATCGCATTGTATATGCAAAATCAAATAATGAATTCAAAAGTAGTGTAAAATGCACTTTTATCTAAATGTTCTGCTGCCATATGAACTAAAGTGTCATAACATTTGTTGTTCAAACACTTTTAACATCAGCACTTGTCAGTAACACATATTTAGTGTAAATCTCATCTTAAGAAATGTAAAATAAAATAAAGCTTATTGCCTATGCCAGGGCATTAATGTCATCCTGTTTTTATATATAAAAAAAAAAGTCTACAAACAAAATCCAACAATGTGATTGTGTCTCAGCACAATCAGAACATTAAAACAGGTAATTTCTGAGGTAACAGCAGAAACTTTTAACGGGGAGTTCAACTTGTCAGTTGTTACAAATAACCTTGTTTCTGTTGAATCGTCCGTCTGGGAGAACTTTAAAATGAAAATGTCCATGTTAAAGTTCAGTAACTTTACCAATCCATGTATCAATCAAAAAAAAATAAAAATAAAATAAAAAGTGACATTTTATTATGTTTTTCGTTTTTTAATCTATTACAAAAAAAAAACAAAAAAAATGCCTGTTTTTTTTAATATTTAAATTTTAGACTTGGATCAAAAATATGAAATTAAAAACGGGCCACAGAACTGAATTTGTTTTATAATGGAGGACTGGACTTTCTGTTGTCATTACACATCTGTGCCACTAGATGGAGCCGCACTGCAGTAACCAGCTAGAGAACAGCAGGACAGTGAACACATGGAGCAGATCTGATGGAACATGGAGGAATGACACGAACGTTTTGTTGCAGTCCAGAATTCTTTTTTCAGACAGAATTGTTAATTTTGCTACCTGAGTTGCTACCTGAACTGTAAAGTACATGGATTTTCACCGTTCTCCATGTCTGTTTTAGCTTTTTTTTCGCATGTTTATCTGCTAATTGTCTTCCAGTTTCGCAGCAGCCAGTTACAGACTTTTCAAAACAAAAGCATGTGAGCAACATGCGTTAACGTGCGATAAAATAAATGTTGGCGTTAATAAATTAACGAGTCTATTTATCATTTTTTTCCCCCACGGACTACCTCAACAATAGACTGCACATTTGCACATATCCGCTCTACTTTACAAAATATTATTATTTGTACATATGTATATACCGTCTCCTTTATAAACAAGTACTTCTGTACTACTTCTTTGCACTAGTGATACTATTTTATTTTATTTTATTTTATTTTTTATATTAGTTTTAGATGTCTGTTTTGGCATTCCACGCAGGCAGCAATGTAAGAATTTCATTGTGCAAGGGAACTCGCTATTTATCTGCACATATGACAATAAACACTTTGAATCTCTCTTTGAATCTTTGAGTTAATGCGATAATAACACGTTAACTTGCCCAGCCCTAGACCTAATATGTGCAGTTGTGTTAACATTTCATTGACTATAAATGTGTTAGAACACATTAAACATGAAGATGAGTTGATTCAGAATCAGCTACTTCTTCACCAGTTAAAGTAGTTAACTTGTCCGTACATTCCCATAATCCTTTCTGGTCAATGCATTTCCCCGTAGAAGCTGAGCGTCTCTGGGAGTGAATGGAGCTGTGGGTTGGCCTGGAGGCTGATCAGTCCGCATGCTGATTGGTGGAAAAGCTGAATCCAGTTTAGACTGACAGGTTTCTTAGATATACAGTCATGGAAAAATTATTAGACCACCCTTGTTTTCTTCAGTTTCTTGTTCATTTTAATGCCTGGTACAACTAAAGGTACAATTGTTTGGACAAACATAACGATAACCACAAAGATTGCTCATAAGAGTTTTATTTAAGAGCTGATATCTTACCATTTTCCATGGTTTTCTTGATTATAACCTAAATCACTTAAGTTTTTACATCAATAGCTATGGCGTTGTACTGCCAAAAACACTGCTTTTATGCATTCAGTGTTCTTTTCTGTCTGTTTTAGTCACATGATGACGTTTAGTGGTACCAGGTATTAAAATGAACAAGAAAGTGAAGAAAAAATGCTGGTCTAATAATTTTTTCCATGACTTTATAAACTGTCACGTCTCGTGCACAATTTCAGCCCAATTTGTGGGTAATTTGACTTCGCTATTTGCATACGAAGTCAAATTACAAGCAGCGACCATTTGTTGGCATTTCTACAGCGAAATACTTCATTTCTTACACTGTAAATAAATCACACTCACTGTAGGGAAGGGAAGGGCAGAATTTACATATAAATAAATTGACACGTTTTTATGATGTACTCGGCTATGAGCTAAAAGACCAGAAATCTCCACTGACTGACTGGCTATGAGTCCAGTGGTGATCCTGTCTGCTTCTATAGGGGAAACAAAGATTGTGAATGTCCCCCTGCCCAACTATTAAAAAAGTGATTTAATAAAGTTACATAAAGCTGAATTTTTCTCTTCTGGTAGTTGAAGCTGAATCGACAGAGAACATAATATCTCTAAAAGCTGCTGCATTGGCTTCTCCGATGATAGTGCCAATGAGGCATCGCTCGCTGCCGACAAAGAACTTCAATTCTCACCAAGTTGAAAGGACGCGAAGCTCAGGCGCCGAATGTCAGCCAAGGTTGAAATGAGAACTGAGCTGAAGGGGAAAAGTGGAAAATCTGAGGGAAGAAGACGCCGGCGGTACAAGCACTTACAGCAGCTGGAAATGTGGGTGAACACACCTGAGACCTGAAAGGGTTTGAAGTCAGGCGGTGCTATACATCATAAATGAATGTACCTTTTTTTTTTAAAGTTTTTTTCTTCTGTAATCGAGGTAGACAGGATGTAACGCATAAATGCTGAAGAGAGAAAGTACAGAAAGCAAAGCAGCAAAACTGTGAGATCCAAAGAGCTGGAAACCACTTAAGTGATATTTTGTGGTGCATAAACTTGAATGATTTTTTTTTTTCAGAGAAAAACGAGCCCGTCGATGTGACATTACTGCACCGTAATCGTTACTTTTAAATGCGGTCTAATGCCTCCATTTAACAGCTGCGTCACTGGCTTCATGCCGGTTGTGAATAACCAGCTGCTCGTAAATCTCGTCCAGCAGCGATTTTACGTCCGGCTGCCTGCACCTGCTGTTCCTCGTTGATGGCTTTGCATTGAACATTTCCACAGCAGACACTCTATCATGATAGGTATCATGATACTTGGGTCACGATACGATATTATCAGGATGTCACGATATATTGTGATATTCTACTTCTTCTTTGTTGTTTTTAAGTCAGGTAGAATGATATTTTGCTTCACTGTCTGATCCTCAACATTTATAAGTGTAAGTGAAGTAAACAAAAGGAAGCACAGCACTGAAAGTTACAGCGCTGCAGGAAAGAACCCACAGCACCGCCTAGCGGTTGGTGGTGTAATTACAGAGCGACGCAAACAATAACACACAAGTATAAATGCATAAATGCACCATGACGTTCAACCGGGATCATGACAATAGCAGCAACGAGTTGGCATTAGCATTTTTACAGGGCTGGGCAATTAATGGAAAATTATTTGAATGAACTGAAACCGGCATCCAGAACCTATAACTGATGTAATCTTGGCCACGTTATTTATTTCAGTCTTTTTTCTTTAATGCTGTTATTACTTTCAAACTTTGACCTTGTGCACAATTAGTTTAAAATCACAAAGATATTTACTCATTAGGGGTGAGTATTGGCAAGGACCTCGCAATATGATATGTATCATGATACTTGGGACACGATGCAATATTATCACGATATCGCGATATCACGATATATTGCGTTATTCTACCCAGTTAATATCAAAATTAAAAGTAGAGATGAAAAATCAAGTTGCTGTATATGTTCATCAGATGATATTGATCTTTCAGAGGAAAAATTGAGTCAAAACTATTTGCTTCAAAACAACCTGTTTACTGTTTATTATTAGTGAATTTTCCTAAAAAATCGATATTAGGAGCTGAAAAATCGCGATATATCGCCAAACCGATTTGTTTTCACACCCCTACTGACCGACATCGCATCGAGACTCAGACAACATGGCTCTACTCTATTGAAATGTCTTTGTGAGCCAGAACGACCCACACCAGAACATGAATGGAGTTATTACTTACAGCTATCCTCTTATTTTTTATAGCTGGAAGGAGACAAAATGCTCCATAAGCCAGGCCCCTCGTGGTGAAGGTATCACTTCTAAACCGCTGTTTGCTTTTTCATTATGGATCAAAGCTCTTGCAGCATCTCATAAAGGCCGCTCTCCGAGCCTCGTGTGTACACTTTGTCCATCTCTCCGGGCTTATGTAACCTTGTTTGCTCCAGGTGATGTGCAGGTGATGACAGTCGTAGCAGCTCAGGAGCTGGAGTGGAGGAGCCTTCAAAGAGATGAGCTCAGCTTGATGCTGACAGCCGAGGGAGGAAAGGTCGCTCTGCTCGCCGAGCCGTGGGTATTTGAGCCTGTTTCTCCGCGGCGAGGAAGGATTAGGACAAGACGAATGCATCTGACGTGGGGTGGAGGAGTGTCTGCGTGGCTCCCCCTTGATTGTTTTGGACTGAATATTCTTATTTCATCACCCGCAGAAAGGAAATGAAACACGTGCAGCTTTATTGTCGATTGTAATTATGCTAGAACGCAGAAAGCAAACAAAACTTTAGGCTTCCCTCGCTGCAGTGCACTTCACGTATTCAGCCTGCAATCAGCTTATTCCTGTCGCACAGAGATGCAGGTTCTCGCTCAGCAGAAACCTGAATGAAACCCTTTGTACATTTTTTCACTGTACTCGGGGCTCAGGCGCCCCCACAGCAAACGAGGAGGATCACAAATTACAGAGTCAACACGAGTTGCTTGAAAGGATGCCTGACGTAAACTCTTTGTAGTTTGTAATCCCATTCACATTACGCACGGCTGTCTGAGAGTCGGCGCTCCGTACGGACAGAAACCGCGGCATCCGAACATTTCGTTTTAACAGCCCGGCTCAGATGCTCATGGAAACCAATTAAAAGCACTTTTCGGATAATCTCTCTATCCCCGCATTGTTTCTGTATCTGCTTTTTTTTTTCCTGAATAGCAGGCAGAGTGGTTAGTTGTCTGCACTAAAACTTTAACACATACAAGCCTCTCCTTTTGTGTTAAATTACATAGAACATAGTTTAGTTAAAAGTCAGTAATAACAGGAGGTAGTGCTGGGCGATATGGAAAAAAATCATATATCACGATATGGACTATTTTATATCACGATAACGATATATATCACGATATACCATAATAAAGTATGTTTTCAGTTATTCTCTGAAAAATTTGACAAAAATTTCATTGCTTACTTTTCAACTTTATTTTGAAAGGACATTTAGCTGAACTGTCACAAACATACATTTTAGTGCAGCAAAAACAGGTAAGTACAGAGGTACAGTAGCTTTCACATTTTTTTAAAGTGCACAACAGTTTCTGAGAGGAAAAACACATTTTTGCGCTGAAGTTCAGCTATAAAAAATAAACACAAATTATTTTTCAACTTTCTGAAATCTGTAACCTTGTAGTGCAAAGTTTGCAAACCAATATAAAGTGTCTAAAGTAAACATCAGGGTTGAAGAGAACTCTGTTTAAGGCATTAACCATGAATAAAAGTGCAAACATAAAAGGCTACTTTGTAGAAGTAGATATGATTCTATCAAATTTATCGTAGCAGGTTATTTAATTACATATTTGCTGTAATAATTGATAAAATTAGGTTAGAAACGATAGAAGAGAAATGGCACGATATATATCGTCATATCGCCCAGAACTAACAGGAGGATTACTGACTTTTAACTAAACTATGTTCTGTCGAGCTTTTCATTCACTCCTGGGATTAATACAGTTTACAGAAGTAACAATGGGAGGCTCTGAGTTTCAAATTAAGATGTTGTTTGTCTCAAATGAGCTTCACGAGCTGAAGTTTGATGTTCAGATCATGTTTGGCTGGAAATGCAGCTGGTGTAAACAGTCCAGGCATCTTCCCGTGTCCCCATGTACACGCAATGGCCGACATCTAGTCTTCTGAGTTCATTGCGGAAGTAAGAAATGTTGCAGGTCCTTGACTGACCACTAGGGGCTGTCGGTCTCTATTGAACTCAATGTTAAAATGTCAAACTTTACAGCAGAGATAAACATATTTACTAGGGATGCAACGGTACTCTGTAAAATACCGGACGGTTCGGTACGACCTGCATGGGACAATACGCTTTTATGTCCCCCGGGTAGGGGTGCACGATAACTATCGGGCTGATAACAGGAAATTATGACGTCATCCTGATAACTCCGGTATCACGACGAATAGCCCCGATAACATATATATTTCTGTCAACACAGCAGTGCCTCGCCCCCTCTGAGTTTTAAATGACCGGCAGTGAATGTTATGTTCAAGTGACGTCGGCATAATCAGAAAAACGATTACTCAATCAGGACAATCAAGAATACCCCCTCATGCCAGAAAACAACTCATTAACTCGGTCATAATTTTAGTAGTTGCTGACTTGAATTGATATTCGCAGTATTTTCCCACATGTTACACATAAAAAAAGAAAAAATAGAAAAGGCTGAAAGAACGACTAGCAAACGAGGAAATGTCGGAATTTACGTTACACCTTGAATGCAGCCTGCAGCACAGCGCTGATCACAACAAACATGGCGGCGTGGAACTTGGTTAAAGTTTCAGAAGAAGATAGTTTGGTGGTTATTTGTGACGAATCCTCCGAGTGAATTCTACGAGGAGGGAAGCACAAGCTTTAATACGTAAAACCTGATCAGCCACCTACAAAATAACAATCGCTTCCATGGAGTTTTGAAATCGCGCTAACGTGAGCTAACGGAAGCTAACGGAAGCTAATGCTTCTGGATGGAGGGAAACGTCTCCAAGAGCAAAGAAAACACAGCGGCTGCTTAAAATGAAGAAGTGGCTTCATTTAACTGGCGAGTTGAACCCCGATATGAAAATGTGACATTAGATTTCTGTTTCTTACTGCGATTTGACATGAATGGACATGATTTTGTTCAGTCAACATATGTTGTCTCAGCTCGACTGCCAGATTGGGAATCAAATTGAATAAAAATTACATTGTGGAAGACTTTTGAATCGTCATCCAGTTAATCGATGTTAGATCGTACCGTACACTTTGCTGCTAATTTGTCCCTCAAACAGTGAATGGTCGATTTTTTGACAGTGAAAAAAAGAAAAAACATTTTCACCCCATTCTCAATTAAAAAAAAGAATGAAAAAAAGTTTTTTTATTTTTCTTTTTAGCGCTGAGTTCTTTGATTGTAAATCAAACTGGACAAATTATGTGCCAACACCATTTTTGAAGCACGGCTCCATTAAACTGCGCCTGAGCTGGACTGACTTTGGCTTTATTTATGAATTAGAGAAGGAAGTCGGAGGAAGGTGATTCTTCATTACATCACTTTGAGGCGGATGTGACAGCCTGTAGAGCCTTTTTCAGACGCCGCCGCCCGTCATCACTCTTCCCGTGACTCTTTGAGCTCGCCTGCGTTCCCAGAGGGGTTGTCACTCTCGTTATATTTACATGCATGCAACAAGCCGAGGTAATGAGAGAAATCAGGGACATGAATGAAATCTAACCCAGGTTTTCGTTGTGTTGTTCACTTATACAATCTCTGCCCCTCCAACAGCCGAACTTTTTAACGAAGGGTTTTGGATTTAATGGACTTGGACACCAGGATGCATCCCTACACATAATAATGTCCCATCAGACATCTGCACAAATACTCTGCTCTCATTAAAGCTCAGCGCTCCTTTTTATGCTAAGTGCTCTCTTAATTTTTCCAGCAGAAATCTAACCATTTTAATTAGATTTATCCTGTTTTACCTTTATGTGAACTTGAATATTATATACAAGCAAAACATAGACAAAAAAAAAACCACATTAATGTGCTATTTCTTGAGCTAGTAGCCACTGAAATGAAACCGTATCAGATGTGACGGCGGCCTCCTCCCTTCCAGCTGCTCCTGGCGTCTCCGGGGAGGAAGCGTATGCAAGCAGACCTGCTTCATTTCATCATCGCAGGTGTACACAAACAGCCCCCCCGCTGCGCACAGGTGCAGAGAGAGAGAGAGAGAGAGAGAGCGAGAGAGAGAGACGTGCCTAAGTTGATTTCCGGTGAGAAGAGGGTGTTTAGCAGTTGGGAAAACTTGATTACCGCCCCGTGCACGTGTGCGAGTGCACGCCAGAGCGGTGATCTGAATGTACAGCTCCGTCCTAAATACCTGCAGGAGTCAGGTGTTTGCGGGGCCAGAACGCGGCGCATCCTGAGAGAACTAGGCCACGTCGTCCTTCTCCTCAGACCCACACTTAAATGCAGCGCCGCGCTCCAGCACAAGCAGTTGTTTTGACATTTCTGAAGTATTACATCTCCGTCCGTGCTCGGAGAAAAAAAGCTGCAGCTCGGCGTTTTTCTGCTTTGAGGTGAGACTCTGCACTGATACGCCGTCTGTACCGATACCGCCGGTGCCGTTTCTTTGCTTGAGTGCATGCGTCCATCACGCTGTTTGCATATTCAGCAGCTCATACTTGACCTTTCAGTAAGCACCGCCCCCTTCCTGGTTACTGTTGCTAGGTCGGACAAACTTGCTGCTCCTCCGTTAAGGACTGTGTTAATTCGCCATATTTCCAATGTGTATCATCAGTGTTAATATTATACTATAATAACTCCATGGTGAAATATTGCTGCTGGGGACCTGCAACAGTGACTCGAGGTGTCCAGAACGTTTGGAGGGACATTTTTATTCTCTTTCCCAAACCAAAACAAACGCTGGAGAATGCAGGCTGTGGTTTCAGTTATGTGTTCGTCCACACAATCAACTGAACGTGGGGAAAGTTACAAAACACACCTACATTTACTCCACGATAAGTTTACTTTGATTATTAGATGATTGATTTAACCACCGTTTAGTAAAAGTAATAATATGATTTAGTGGCAGAGAGGGTGATGAGTTCTCTGTTAGCATTAGCTCTGGTCCATAGGTCTGTCCCACACCAGAGCTATGTTAACATCAGACAGTCGCAGCTTTAAATAAAGTGACGTTAACATCACTAGCCTCACCTTATACCTAACAAAATAAATATCCAGGGCCATATATATTTGTAGACAACAAGGCAGGCTTATAGCTAACTAGCTAGCTCTGGTCCATAGTGGAGAAGTGGAGAACACTATGGACCAGAGCTAATGCTAACCTTCCTGCTAAATCATATTATTACTTTTACTAAACTGTGTTTAAATTAATAATTTAATAAACAAAGTAAACTTACCTTGGAGTAAATGTAGGTGTGTTTAACCTACAGCTGCATTTTTCCAGTGTTTGTTTTGGTTTGGGAAAGAGAATAAAAATGTCCCTCCAAACGTTCTGGACACCTCGAGTCACTGTTGCAGGTCCCCAGCAGCAATATTTCACCACGGAGTTATTATATTATAATAATAACACTGATGATACACATCGAAAAAATGGCAAAATAACATTGTCCTTAATGGAGGAGCAGCGAGAATGTCCGACCTAGCAACAGTAACTAGGAAGGGGGCGGTGCTTCCTGAAAGGTCAATTCTGACATTGACTCTCCGAAGCACAAAGCCGTTATGAGGAGTGGCTGGATCTTTCAGTCTTCCTCGTACTTTTCACCTTTGGCTGGAAATTAATACTGTTGTTTCCTTTCGTCCTACTTCGGTACCTGAACTGAGTTTATTTTTTACTCATGTCTGACACTAAAAATCTCTATTTACAGCACTGCCTCGCTTTCTTTCTTTCTTTCCTCTTGAAGGCATTTTATAACTCCTTCACCTGCAGTGTTACTCAACAGGGGGAACGAGAATCCTATTCGCCTCGCCAAGTTTTAATTTGTGGCTCCCGCGGCAGCTAATGGCTGCGTGAAAATGCAGACAATGTCTTTTTATAAAAAAAAAAGATTCAAATCAGCTAAACGATCTCCACGCGAGGTTGCTCGGTTCCAGATGGAAAGCTGTACCAGACCACGCGTGTCAAATTCGAGGCCCGTGGGCCAAATCTGGTCCGCCACCTCATTTATGTGTTAAAGACATGAATGGAGCATAATTTAATGTTCCATGATGCATCTTGATTTTGCTACCAGCACCACTGCGGCGGTATCTCAGATAATTATAAATGCCTGAAACAGTTTTGTGGCTCAGAAAGTCCAAGAGAAGAAACACGTGTGAAGAGGGACGGTGATTTAAAGAGAGATGGGGTGCCAAAAAAAAAAAAAGACATTTCTGCTAATAAAGCCTGCATGTGTTCACATTTCACACCGAGCAAAGAGCCAAATGTGTTCATCTTAACCACCAAGAAAAGCAAGAAAATGAGAAAAGCAGCAACTTTTTTTTTGTGACCTGAAGGCAGATCTGTCTGACAACAATTTGTCACACCCTCATAAAGGTAATGCACTTATATATATATATATGATTAATAACTGAATACAGAGACGGGGATTAAATATGGCAGAAAAACATAGCTACATTTAAGTAGTCTTACATTATTGGCACCAGCCATAATGCTGATGAAAATGAGTCTGACACCCCTGGTCCAGACCTAGCGGGACTTTGATGCCGTTTAGGGGCGTCTCCATTGCGATTGCGCTTTTTAAACATCTCAATAAACATGGGATTGGTTTGAATTTTGATATCATATATCCAGTTGGATATCAACATTGGTATCTGGATGTGAGGCCTCTTTCATGAAATCTGTGTGTAAACTGGGGCTGAGTGATAATACAGTGATCCCTTATTTTTCGCGGTTAATGGGGACCGGCGCTCCCCCGCGAAATCAAAAATCAAAAATCCGCGAACTAGAGCCGGAGCCCCCCGAGCCTAAAGAGTATGTTTAAATACCGCAAAAAAGTAGCAGCGAAACAAGACAAAGGCTCAACTGTGGTCTTTCTGTTACCTTCACAGCCTCTGGTCTCTGAACCGTAGTAAAGAAACCGCTGGCATTGTGCTATTTTTGGCTCGTAATTAGCGGCTAACACGCTAACAACAACAAAAGAAAAAGTCCGGTTTTCTCTGCATGGAACAAGCACTTTATTCTGGCACTGCAGGAACTTGTAACATCACACAGGTTGTATTGTTGGGCTCCTGTCGGTTAACAGAGAATGTAAATCTATACACGCTGGGCTGCTGTTTATGCTCACTACACTTTTCATCTAACCACGTTTTCATTCTGCCGTCCCACGACACACACACTACATTACCCATAAGGCCACACCATTACCCATAAGGCTACCTTCTTAAAGGGGCCAGGCTGGCTCACAGCATTTCTTCCCTGTGAGAGAACGCGCACAACATCCTGTGATTCTTGGGTGATGCGTCTCGGCCAATCAGAGCACAGATTCTAGAGTTCTGGGCCGTCTGCGTTTCTCATGTTGCTTACAGGAGGCTGTGAGTCATCGTTTGACATTTCCGCTGGCAGCTGCTGCCTCTCGTCTGCTGTGGGGTGGATTTTCCGTGATTTTTTTCTTGATTTTTTTATTATATTATATATTTCTGAAAAATCCGTGAATAACTAAAACTGCGAAACTTAAAGCGCAAATTGGCAAGAGATCACTGTACACTTAATCAATATCACAATTAATGGAACATGTCACCTTGATCATGATTAATGAGCGACTATTCTATTATTTTTACCCTAATTGATCACTGACAAGGTTCTTATCAATGATTAAAATTGATATTTTAATTAAAGAATACACATCTGTGATTTTGACACCAGTGAAGGGAAACACACAGATCAACTGGAAAATTACTAAATTATCCAAACAGTTAACTGAAGTAACCGTCGTGGGCAGGATTATGTTGGTTAAAAGTTCTGAATGTCAGATTAATTTGTAATTAACATTTCTAATTCTTTTTAATGTTGCTGCAAGCAATTATTTGTCAAAATGATTGCCACTGCCCATATACTACACCACCACAAATGGCAATTATTTTATCCCTTTTGTCTGTCAAAAACTATGTGTCCAATTCAGAATCCTGAACCAACCAGGGTTCACATTAGCATTGAAGGAACAGACCATGTAAAACTGTCATTTCTGTTTCAAGTTCCCAAACTTCAGAATACCAAGGCCCAATTTAAAATGTGAAAAATATACGCGGTCCACCTAAACCTTTAATCACAACTGTGATCACCAGACAGGACTAGAAACTACGTTCTGGTATTAATGTAAGGGGTCAACAAATAAGGTGACACTTGTCATATTAAGTTAAAATGACAGTAGAATAACTTAACTGGTCTGTTTTATTACTTCTTAATGTTTTTTGATCATGTCATGAATATTTTACAGTAATTCAAAACATATTTAAAAAAGATAGAGAATTTAAAACATATTTGTTTGATTTTAATGACCGCTCACGGCCCACCTGCAGTACTTCAACGTCCCACCAGGGGGTCGCATCCGACACTTTGGGAATCACTGCTCTACAGTATATTAAAAATATGAGGAAAAAACAGCTGACAAAAACAGCTACTTAAGGTGCAAATGTTTTTTTTTCTCCCCATTTGAATATTTCAATCCCCCCCGGCAGTCGGGGCGCTCCTCCAGCTCTGAGCGACTGCAGCTTTCATCTTCCTGCTTGTTTTAAACGTTTGATGACGTAATTGTTAGCGTGACAGCAGCCGTGTTGCCATGTTTGATTGATTTCCTCAGATACATATCAGGCTCATTTGTGGTGGATTTTAAATGGGGTTCACTGGAAACCTGGAACGGTTTTGACCTTGCGTGAACTTTGAAAGATCGTCGTTCACAACTGCCCAAATAAACTCGTTCACGCCCGACGCTCGTCAAGGAGAAAGAGAGCGAGTTCAGTTCACAATCGCACAAAATATGAACTAGTTCAATGAAAGCGTTCAGGTACAACATTGGGTACGGGTGTCATGCCTCGCACTGTTAAAATGTGCTAAGGCTCTCGCTGGTGGTCGTAAACGCCACCCGCAGTGATGCTCCAGCTCACGTTTGCTGTTGAAAGTAAGGCAACATGCTGAAGTCCTTGTGGTGGCGACACTTTACACTGAGTGGTGACAAACCCCTAAAAGTTTATTGTAATCTTCTGCAGCTCCAGAGCCCATAAAACAGTCCTCAGTCGGGAACCTCCTCAAAGTAACCCTGTTTTTGTGCTTCGTTACTTGAGCCCTGTTTATTATCTGCAAGGCGCTTTACACCGTTTCTCATTTACATTCGACACATCGCTTCATACTGTCTTTTTTTTTTTTTATTGATATATGCAGAAAATCAACAAATAGAATGTTGAGTGAGAATGACTGATAAAAGTGGGTCTATTGATGTCTTTGTCTCTGTATATGAAAGAAAAAGTGATTTTCGCTGCCCTGCTGAGTGCTCTCCTTCCACCTCACTCCGCGCTCTAAATAGATCCTTAATGTATCCCTCTGCGAACAGACTAAAGGTTAGTTTGGTATTTTAACCCTGCAGCACGGTCCATTTCTTCCCTGTGATGTGTCACAGCTCAGTGGTTTGTGAAACCAGGTCCCACGGAAAACAGAGCAGCGCGGCAGCAGCAGTTAGCAGCAGTTAGCAGCAGTTAGCCGTGATTCTTAATTGGAAGATCACTTGAAACATACTGGAGGTAATGAGTTTGGATCCACTGGGCAACTGTTGACAAACCCCGTTACGCATTACTTCATCCATATTTACATTGTTTCAGAACTGCATACAGACACAAAGTTTTCTGCCACGTTATGAATGATTTAATAGTTTTTAAATGCTATACTGAGGTGTCAAAGCAGAAAAGAGTAATGCCTTTTTTAAAAATTATTATTAGTGTTCGTGGCTGTTTTTTGGTTTTAACTGCAGTGTTATTGACAAATGGGCTTTATTTCACAGCTCTTGACGTTCATGTAGGTCATAATTTCACAGAAGTCATGTTACTGAATGTTGTAGCCAGTTGTGCTCCAGTAAAGAAAATAAGAAAGAAAGAATTTAAATTAGAAAATCAGAATACCCAAATGGAAATGTGGATCCCCAGTAATGCACGAATATCTGGATGTTTCTGCTCCAAAACTGTTACTGATACTTCTTTTGACACCAAGGTAATAAGATTCCAACATAAAGAAGTTGGGAACATTCAGTGAAATTACATCATAATATAATGTAATATAATATAATATAATATAATATATATAATGTACGATAATATAATATAATATAATATAACTACAGTACTACTTGTTTTGATTGTGTGCTTATAGCAGTGCCTCACTCCCTCTGAAAATCCAAATAACCGGCAGTGAATGTTATGTTCAAGTGACGTCGGCATAATCAGAAAAACGATTTCTCAATAAGGAAAATGAAGAATACAGTGCTACCTCTACTTAAGAAATTAATTGGTTCTGTAAGTAGTTTCGTAACCTGAAACTTTCGTAAGTAGAGACGCGTTTTTCATGTAAATGCACTAATCCGTTCCAAGCCCCCCAAAATTCGAACATAATTTTTAAAATAAATTATAAGCAACACATGAAATGACATAAAAACCTGTAAGAAATACATGTTAGAACTAGTAAAGCACTCAGAGAGCGCAGACCTCCACCAAGTGCAACAATTATCGAATTTTCAAAGTAATCCAGAATCCAGGATTTCTTTCGGATCACACCCAAAATGAAATCAGTCCTTCCTTTTCACATTTCCCACCATTCCTGAAAATTTCATCAAAATCCATCCATAACTTTTTAAGTTATTTTGAACACAGGCAAACAGACAGACAGATAAACGCCGACAAAATCATAATCTACTTGGTGGAGGTTAAAATTGTTTGTTTACCTGGGTTTCTGGGTTACGCTCATACAGACAAGGGGCCCTCCTAGCCAATGGGATGCCAGGAAGATGCTAAGCGATAGCCAATGGGATGCCAGGAAGATGCTAAGCGATAGCCAATGGCAGAGCAGCTCGGATGCACCGCTTTCAAACCAAGATACAGAGCTGACAGCTATGTTTACGTTCAGTAAACTCTGGGAGCTGTGAGTAGCAGCGCTACTGTATTTCTGCCTTTCGTATCCTGAAATTTCTTTACTAACAAGAGGCAATATTTTCCCGTTGAGGTGTTTTGTAACCTGAAAATTTCGTATGTAGAGACGTTCGTAAGTAGAGGTACCACTGTACCCCCTCATGCCAGAAAACAACTTATTAACTCGTCATAATTTTGTAGTTGCTGACTTGAATTGATATTTGCAGTATTTTCCCACATGTTACACATAAAAAAATAGAAAAGACCGAAAGAATGACTAGCAAATGAGGGAACGGAGGAATTTACATTACACCTTGAATGCAGCCTGCAGCACAGCGTGCTGATGAAAACAAACAAACATGGCAGCGATTGTATGGAACTTCTTTAAAGTTTCAGAAGAAGATAGTTCGCTGGTTATTTGTGACGAATGCTCCAAGCGAATTCCACGAGGAGGAAAAATAGCACAAGCTTTAATACGTCAAACCTGATCAGCCATCTGAAATGTAACCATCGCTTCTGAAAGTTTTGAAATTGCACTAACGTGAGCTAATGTGAGCTAATGTGAGCTAACGCTAACGTGAGCGAGCGAGCAGAAGAGAATTCACCAGAACTTAAACACATCGACGAGGCTTTTGAAAAATCCAAGCAATTTGCTAAAGATGACTCACGGGCAAAGATGGGTAAGAAGGTAGAAATGTTTGAATCTAACTTGTGTCAGTGCAATAATTTTCTATGTTTATTTACTTTTTGTAAACTTCTGGAATGCACTTTTTCAGTTTGTATTTCTGATGCATATATTTCCATCAGTTCAAGAAGCCTTTTTTTAATATCAGTAAGTAGGGCTGTAGCGATACACTAATCTACGATACGATACACGATATTCGGCTCACGATACGATATATATCAATATTCATCTTACAATACATTTACATTATTTTCTGAAAGATTTAAAAAGGACAAAGTGATTTTGGTGACATCTTGTGAGTGTTCCAATCAATCTGTTTAAAATTAATTGAACTGAAAGCATCAATTACACATTATATGGCTGACAGGCAGCTTACAAGTGCTGGACAAAATGAATAAAAGATTTATTGAGAAAAATAGTTTCATTTATTTAAACAGTGCAAGTTGTTGCTTGCAAGCTTTTAAAGGTGGGACACGGGGGTTTTGAAAGAAGCTTAGATTGTCGATACCCGCCGCCGAAAAATCGATACTCGATACTCGATAAAATATCAATATACATCACAGAATTGATAAAATCGTTTAGCTCTATCTGTAAGTATCAAATAGGTTTGTTTGATCGCTTTACGAAAATGTTTGAGAGGCTTGCCAGTAGTTTTTCATTGGAAAAAATAAATATCTGTTCATTTAAAGAGTCAAAACTGTTTTTGGTTTTGTTCATGGTATTGATGTAGGTACATGTGTGTGGTATCGGTTATCGGTATCGGCCTTTAAAGTTATCGGTTATTGGTATCGTGCATCCTTAAATCAATATTCTTCTGTAAAACGGCAAATTTAGCCAGATCTGGACTTTTTGCTTTTGTCATGTAATTGTGACATTTTTCTCTGAAAATTGAATTAAAAAAAAAAAAAAAATCATCACATTTCAAACTCAACATTGGAACTTTTTGTCATAGTTTGGCCAAAGTGCTTTATGTGGTGAAACTTCCTACAACTGAAACTTCATGACCTGTAATTTTCCCACGATGACCCTGAGCAGCTACCACTGAAAGTGGGATTTATTTCTGCGGGGAACAGAAATTATTGAACAAACTGCTCCATCATAACTTATTAACGGCCTCTCATCACCTCCATCTCTCAGTCTCCTCTGCCTGAGGGTCTCACTGATACTCTGAACCCCAGAACTGCTGCTCTGAAGGAGAAAATGTTAAAGTGCATAGTAGAAAATGGAAAGAAAAAAAGAAACCTTGTCTGTGGACAGTGTCGTCCATTTATTCCTGCATTTCTGTTTCTTTTAATATTAACAGACTAAAGACAAGAGATTGGAATGGATTTATATGTTTCTCCCTTTATGGTGCAAATAATTAGATTACCTAAATAATCCGGTGTATTTCAGTGGGTAAAGGGAACAAGTCTAAACTGAACACTAGAGATGTTTCGATACCATTTTTTCCCTCCTGATACTGATTCCCATTCTTGAGCCGATACAGACTACCGATCCGAGATGATATTAAAAAAAACAAAATAAATTGCACCATGCCTGACTGTAATATAATTATCATTGGTGTTAGGGATGCACATGGTTAACCGTTTAACCGTTAACCGATAACAGTAACTAACCGATTAATACTAACGGTCAATTTTGTTTTTAAGCTACGTAATTTAATCAACTCATGGGGGCGTGTCGACAGGTGCAACAGGCCTCTGATTGGTCAATTCTACATCCACGTCATTGAAAAAATGAGGAAGTACCCACATCTGTACGATTCTGGTTCTCCACACTACAAAGACAGCACATATTCTAGTAATTCATGGAGGGAGATAGCGATGAATGTGGGTCTGGATACGGCCGAGACGGTGAGGAAGTGAAAAAACGCAAGAGATAAGTTTAGTTAAGTTTAGCTAGTTCGTGATTGTCGCTCTTGCGTTGTGGCTTGGAATAACATAGCGGAGACCGCGCTAGTATAAATCAAAAGTGACGGCGGCATCTCTGCGACAAGCTGACGGCGACACATTGACGCAAGAGTAAACACGGGTAAGTGTCCGCATGCGTCCACCACAACGCGCGCAACATCGCGGCAGCCAACCCTCCTGGACTTATCGGTTAACGGTTATTAGTCGTTAAAGAGCGTCAGTTAACAGTCATAAAAATAATCCAAAATGTCCCTAATTGGTGCAAAACAATCCATTTATGTCTATATTTATTTCCAGATAGAACAGTACGAAACAGTATTGCAAAATGCAAATGCAATTGAACTGAAATAAATATAGGAACAATTATTTTTAAATAAAACAGTATTTTAAGTTAGTTACAGCTTTATTCACCTTTCATTTCTTCGCTCTTTAGCGGAACGTTCACTGCGAAAATTCACTGAGCGGAAATTTGTTGAATTTTTGATGAAAACTCAAGGGTGGCGATTTTTCCCCGGATACGGTGTATCCGGGATAAGTAAGTAAGTGTTCTGTGTTCTGGGATAGAGATAGCGTAGAATCACTTACCCTACCTTTAACCTACCTTTAAGTGTTGTGAGGAAGAACGGCGACATTGCAGAGCGGGAAAAAACGTTACTGTTTTTGCATGTGTTACAGGTGTGAAATGCATGACGACGTGCATATTAACAAATGAAATGAAGTTGACATATTCAGTCTTCAAAGAAATAAAAAAATCAAACTGACTGAAACAATCGCTGGAGTTGTTTTAATGAACATTTTCCCATACTTTCAGCAGAAGCCATTTTCTCCACGCCTCCAGGCTCCAACCTAACGCTGCTCCTTTCTAGTAAACACCTTTAATAGCTTTATAAGACCAACAGACATTAGTTATTCTGGCCTTAAGGCGAAGACAAAAAACACACGTTCATTACTTATTAATGTGCAGATCACTGTGGAAAAATTCTGAACTTATAATGAACTGTTATTAGAAATAAATGTTCAAGACGGAGTTTAGAAGGACTGATTGTTGATTCTGGTTGTTAAATATGGAGTGGTGGACTGGGACGACTGGTCCAGGTCCAGAACAGGAAGCTTGAACTGGTTGGTACTAGTCAGCAGTGGTCAAGGTTTTTATAAAAAAAAAAAAAAGGTTTTTAGTTAACGATATTCCAGTTGACAAGATTAAACCATCTGGCAGGAGGACCAGTGGTTTTATACTGGAGCTGATGGTTGTGGAAGTGGAAACGGGTGTCGAGGAGCCGGGGAGGAGCTACATCACACACATATGCACACCGACACACACACACCGATGCACAGCCACACACAAAAGCACACATGCAGATGCACATATACACACACACACACACGTGCGCACACCCACATAAACTGATGCACTGACACACACACACATGCACATGTACAAACACACACACACACGTACACAGATACACTGATGCACTGACATGCACACGCACAAATATACTGACACACACACATGCACACACACACACGTACACATGCACACGCATGTACATGCACACACACACCTGGACGTGCACATACACTTGGACATGCACACACGTGCACATACACACACACACGCACGCACAGACACACACACATACACACAAACACATGGGTGCACACATACACTGATGCACTGACATGCACACACACAAATACACTGACACACACACATGCACACGCATGTACATGCACACACACCTGGACATGCACACACATATGCACATACACACACGTGCACCTGCACACACACGCATGCACACACAAACACATGGGTGCACACATACACTGATGCATTGACACGCACATGCACGAATACACTGACACACACACATGCACACACGTACACATGCACACGCATGTACATGCACACGCATGCGCACATACACACACGTGCACCCGCACACACACACATGCACGCACAGATCCACACACACACATGCACGCACAAACACATGCTTGCACACATGCACAAACACACGCACAGATGCACACGTACACACACATGCACATGGGGGGGGGGCAGCAGTCGAGCCTGAACCATAAAGGGATGAGCTTGTTTTATCTGCTCAATGAACCAGAACTCAGGGAGGTTTGATTTTAAATAGTGAAAGTCTGTGAAGAAATCGTTACACTTTCTACAGGATTATATCTACAAGTTTGTTTGAAAAGTCCCCCCCAGGATAAAGTCAACGTTTATATTCAGATTTAGCTTTGAATATTTGTCACTACTGAAGCTCCAGAGCCCATAATTCTTAGTTTACTAAGGAAAATGTACTAAAGTATAACTAAGATCATTCCCAGGGAGCCGTGGTCGGTCATGTGACCTGCTTTAATGTCTGTGTGTGAGGACGAGGCTTTTCATTCGCTTTAGCATCTCAGACCAGGGGTTGAAACGTTAATGTGGGTTTTGGTGTTAATTTAAGCTCTCATAAAAGAGGGAAGTGATTAAACACATAACGAGGAAAATGTGGTTCCCTTTGTTCGGAGTTTGGTGTCTAATCTCAGCGGTTTTGTGATCAGGGTGTTTTTGGGCGCTAGCAGGTTTTGTCAGTGGAGAAAAACAATAAAACAAAATAAGTGGATATGGTCCGGCTTTAACCCGGCCGGTTCTGTTTGTCACAGTAGCAACTGCTGCAGCCATAAAATTCTTTTTTCATTGTTGAAATGTGATCATGTTGCTGCAGGAGCAGTTTACACTCACACAGATGTTCAGTTTAGACCATAACTGCAGCAATACCCTTTAGGTTAAGGATTTATTATGACGGTGGTTCTGCTATCAGTGTTTTATTCCAGGACATCGAGAACACACGAGCCGGTTCTGGTGTAGAAGTTGTGGCACCTCGGGGGACTTGCTCATGCCACTATAGGTACCAGATGATGTGGCAGCGCTGTAAGCCATTGCCATGGAAACCTCAGAAGTGTTCACACGGTCCAGATGATGCCTCTCTGTGATAGCGCCGTAGCGCACGCTCAAGTTCCAGCGCTGCAGCGCTGCATCGCCCTCTGAAGTGTTCCCGCCATGCTCCCTCTTCGCCCCGACAGCCTTTTTAGATGTACGATACGGCCCCCGTGGCCATTCAGGTCCAATTTCACTTCTCTCACAGCGTCCAACATCTGTGCTGCTTTTTTTCATACCTCACAGTTTTTTCATACCTGCACACACCTGCGCCAGACAACAAGAAGAAACCACAGGGTTGTGAGCCTCTGGGAACGAGTTACCTGTCGGCACTTTGATTCCAGCAGACTTATGGAAGTATTTCTGTGCCACCTGAGTTTGAATACGAATTTTTAAGATTGAAATTTTTCAGCATCAAAATCAGACTTTGAATTTTAAAAAACATCAGATTTCTAGCACTGAATTTTTTTTTTGCCTCTGAATTTTATTTTGTTAAAATAAATTCAGTGTAAAAAAAAAATTGTTGAAAAAAAAAATTCAGTTTTTCAAAATTCAACATGTAAAGAAATTCAACACCCCAAAAAATTCAATGTAAAAAAAAAAAAAAAAATCAACATCTCAAAAAAATTCAGTGTAAAAAAATTCAACCTCAAAAAATTCAGTGTAAAAAGAACCAGACTCAACATCCGGGTTTTTGAGGTTGAATTTTTTTACACTGAATTTTTTGAGGTTGAATTTTTTTACACTGATTTTTTTTTTAGAAATTGAATTTTTTTACACTGAATTTTTTTGAGATGTTGATTTTTTTTTTTTTTTTTACATTGAATTTTTTGGGGTGTTGAATTTCTTTACATGTTGAATTTTGAAAAACTGAATTTTTTTTTTCAACAATTTTTTTTTTACACTGAATTTATTTTAACAAAATAAAATTCAGAGGCAAAAAAAAAATTCAGTGCTAGAAATCTGATGTTTTTTAAAATTCAAAGTCTGATTTTGATGCTGAAAAATTTCAATCTTAAAAAGTCGTATTCAAACTCAGATGGCACAGAAATACTTCCATCCAGACTCTCAAGGTTTAGTGAAAAAAAAATTAATGTAGGAAATAGAATAAACAAAAATGAAAACAAATATATGTGAACTGTTTACAAGTCAGAACACGACGTACCAAATCAAGCAAATGACTGATTCACGAAAGGGACGAAGGTTGAATGAACAATGATAGCAGAGGAAGAAAAAACCCTCAGAGGAATATAGATAGTACAAAGAAGCAGATGTTTAAAAAAAAAAAACAGATTATTGGCTCTGTCTTCATCCACATGAGTCACAGGAGTAAAAAGCTGAAGGCCAATAATGGATTTCTGAATTCAGCAGGTTTGACTGCTCAGGGAGAAAAACATTAGTTCCTTTTTTTTTTTTTTTTAATTGGGTGTTTCAACTCGTAATGAAACAGACAATTACACTGTGGCGGATGATGCGAACATCCCTGCTCTTTCTCCTCCATCAAACAGCAGCCAGGCAGGTTTGCTGGATTGGACGAGCCGCCTGAGCCGCGAGGCTCGGCGCCGGAGCCGCCCGCCCCGTGATCTGTTTTTGAACAGAAGCTGATCACATTAGTGAGACACGAACGCTGCCGGGGAGACAGAGAGAGAAAAAATAGAGCATTAATGTCTGTTTTGTTTTATCCTAAAAGCTGCCCACGAGACGGAGGTTTTAAAGAAAAAAATTAAATAAGTCAGGATGATGAGTGCCTATCCGACATGTCTGGAGACAGTACGAGCACTTAAGATGCTCGGCCAGTTGAGATTGAGACTGTCATGCCCTAAACCAGTGGTCCCCAACCCCTGGTCCCCGGCCCGGTAATGGTCCGTGGGCCATTTGTTTTCTGGCCGCAGAGAAAAAAATAAATAACTTCCATTAGAGTGATCCCTTATTTTTTGCGGTTAATGGGGACCGGCGCCCCCCCCCACCCCGCGAAGATCAAAATCTGCTAACTGGAGCCGGAGACCTCCGAGCCTAAATGATCTGTTTAAAATATGTTTAAAAACTGTAAAAAAGTAGCGAATTACTGCAGCGAAACAAGACAAAGGCTCAACTGTGGTCTTTCTGTTTCCTTCACAGCCTCTGGTCTCTGAACCGTAGTAAAGAAACTGCTGGTATTGTGCTAATTTTACAACAAAAGAAAAAGTCTGGTTTTCTCTGCATGGAACGGGAACTTTATTCTGGCACTGCAGGAACTTGTAACATCACACAGGTTGTATTGTTGGGCTCCTGTCGGTTAACAGAGAATGTAAATCTATACACGCTGGGCTGCTGTTGATGCTCACTACACTTTTCATCTAACCCTGTTTTTATCTGCCGTCCCACGACACACACACTACATTACCCATAAGGCCACACCATTACCTCGTGCTGGGCGATATGGAAAAAATCATATATCACGATATGAACTATTTTATATCACGATAACGATATATATCACGATATACCATAATAAAGTATGTTTTCAGTTATTCTCTGAAAAGTTTGACAAAAATTTCATTGCTTACTTTTCAACTTTATTTTGAAAGGACATTTAGCTGAACTGTCAGAAACATACATTTTAGTGCAGCAAAAACAGGTAGGTACAGAGGTACAGTAGCTTTCACATTTTTTTTAAAGTGCACAACAGTTTCTGAGAGGAAAAACACATTTTTGCACTGAAGTTCAGCTATAAAAAATAAACACAAATTATTTTTCAACTTTCTGAAATCTGTAACCTTGTAGTGCAAAGTTTGCAAACCAATATAAAGTGTCTAAAGTAAACATCAGGGTTGAAGAGAACTCTGTTTAAGGCATTAACCATGAATAAAAGTGCAAACATAAAAGGCTACTTTGTAGAAGTAGATATGATTCTATCAAATTTATCATTGCAGGTTATTTAATTACATATTTACTGTATTAATTGATAAAATTAGGTTAGAAACAATAGAAATGATAGAAATGATAGGAGAGAAATGGCACGATACACACTTTTCTATCGTCCCCACGATATGTATCGTCATATCGCCCAGCACTACCATTACCCATAAGGCCACCTTCTTAAAGGGGCCAGGCTGGCTCACATTTCTTCACAGAGAGAGAACACGCATGACATCCTGGGATCTTTCCACGATTTGTACGTAAATACCCTGCAGATTCACGTTTATTATAATTAGGGCCGTCAAAATTAATGCAAATTCTGTTTAACGGCACTAATTCTTTTAGCGCGAGATTAACGCACGCACGTTTCTGTAAATATGACCCTCGGTCATAAAGTGTATTTACAGTCAACGTGTTGGACAGACAAAAAATATAGCAGATCCCCGTGACCCTGTATAGGAGAAAATGGGTGTAGATGATGGATGGATGGATAAACAGAACATTAAAAAAAATGCGATTAATGTGCGATTAATCGCGAGTTAATTATGAAAATCTTTCGATTAATCGCGATTAAAAAATTTATTGAACTGACAGTCCTAATTATAGTATTTAGAAAGTACCACAGTTTTTATGCCGTTCGTATCATTTTATTTTGTTGTATTTAACTGCAACACATTTTACAGACCGGTCCGTGAAAATATTCCCTGACGTTAATATTTCCGTGGCGCAAAAAATGTTGGGGACCGCTGCAGTAAAGGGTGCTCATGAATATTCACGTGACGGTCTGTCGTTCAGACCCCGTTAGCGCTAACGATGATGGCTGCTCGGTGACGATAGTGAATGAAATGTGGCATCTGGTCTGCGTTTGAGGCATCTTTCCCGTTGTGCCACTGTAACGTTATCTTATTGCATTTCTTCTGACAAATACTGCAATTTGATTTGAGGCAAACAAGCTCAAATCAATATCCACCCTGTGTTATCTATGTTCCAGGATGAACCGGTGGTCGTCCTTCCGTGGTAAACGGGAAACTGCGACATTTGCAGACAGCGATTCTTCATCAAATTCAAATTCAAATTCAAATATACTTTATTAATCCCAGAAGGGGGAAATTCAGGTTTCATTACACCAGTCTGGTGTACTAGGGGAGCTGCTAGCGTCCAGCGCTCCTTTTCATGCCCGGTCCCGTGGTCCGAGTGCTAACTCCAGTTAACAGCCGTTAAAACAGTTAACAGCCGTTAGAACAGATAACAGCCGTTAGAACCAGTATATCTCCATAATGATGACCAGTGAGATATCTACAGGTCAGAGGAGGAAACACGATGAACCAAAGACCGAGCTCCTTCAGTCCGGTAACCATCCCAGAGCCCGGTTCATCACGCATCATCATGACTGAAGTTCATGATGTGACACAGGTGTGGTTTGGTCAATGGCTTTAATGTCATTAATCTAAGACAATAGTTGAAAGGTGATTTAACGGAACGAGAGTTGAATATCTGTCTGATGTGTGCTGCTGCAGAGTAAGCACTTTACTTGAACAAAGTGATGCAGGAAAAATCCCATCAATAATTTAGAAAATACAAAACATAGAACAATAAGACATATTTTTGCACAGACATCAGTTTTTTAGGTGTTTTTTTCTTCCTCTCACACTTCTACTTCCCTCCTTATTTGCCACCCACCCGGTCTACTTTGTTCCAAAAGCGGCCCTTTTAACTTGATCTAGCGCGTAATAATTCCAGCCTGCACATTTCGCTTCATCGCCATCCAAGACGCGCGGCCTTCCCTCCGCTGATCAAAAGAACGAGCCTTTTCCCCGCGTGCTACGACGAGAGACCCATCAGCGGAGATCAAAGACGATCGGGGAGAGGTCAAGATCGAGATGAGCAATAACCAGCGCTCAGAAAATGTCTACAGCCAATTTACAGTAAACCCTCCTGCTGCCGTTCAAATAGATGCTCCGTATCAAAGAGCAGCGAGCGGACGTGAAGCAGATACGGCTTACTATCCCCTTAAAATATTTAGTCATCACACGACAGAGGAAGCTGCTGTGAAGCAGTCTCCACAATGAAACCTTTTTCTTCCCTCTCTCTCTCTTTTTAAACACAATTCCTACAACGACGGAGGCTGCAGAGCCGTGCACGTCAGACGTGCTCAGCCTGATGCTTCTGCCGTCGACGGCGGGAAGGCTCTGGACGTCTGCATGCCTCGTTGTTCTGCAGATCCTGCAGAGATACCAGCCGTGCACCCTCCCGGTTGTGATCACGACATGCAAATGGAAAGCTGTCGGCAAAATCAGAAAATTAGCTTGAAATGATAACACGATGCAGTGCAGACAGCGTGGGATTGGACTGGAAGTAGAGTCTTCTGAATTGCATATATAGTGGAAGTCCCACCTACTTTCAAATTTGAAACTATAAACTTCCTACTATATATGCAATTCACATGCACTTCCACATAAATATGATCGTTGACAATAACAATATTAATTGCATGTATAGTGGAAGTCCCACCTACTTTCAAATTTGAAACTATAAACTTCCTACTATATATGCAATTCACATGCACTTCCACATAAATATGATCGTTGACAATAACAATATTAATTGCATGTATAGTGGAAGTCCCACCTACTTTCAAATTTGAAACTATAAACTTCCTACTATATATGCAATTCACATGCACTTCCACATGAATATTATCGTTGACAACAATATTAATTGCATATATAGTGCAAATCCCATCTACTTTTAAATTTTAACTAGAAACTTCCTACTATATATGCAATTAACATGAACTTCCACATGAATATTATTGTTGACAACAATATTAATTGTGTGTATAGTGGAAGTCCCACCTACTTTCAAATTTTAACTAGAAACTTCCTACTATATATGCAATTCAGATGCACTTCCACATGAATATTATCGTTGACAACAATATTAATTGCATATATAGTGGAAGTCCCACCTACTTTCAAATTTTAAATAGAAACTTCCTACTATATATGCAATTCACATGCACTTCCACATGAATATTATCGTTGACAACAATATTAATTGCATATATAGTGCAAATCCCATCTACTTTTAAATTTTAACTAGAAACTTCCTACTATATATGCAATTAACATGAACTTCCACATGAATATTATTGTTGACAACAATATTAATTGTGTGTATAGTGGAAGTCCCACCTACTTTCAAATTTTAACTAGAAACTTCCTACTATATATGCAATTCACATGCACTTCCACATGAATATTATCATTGACAACAATATTAAAAGACAGAAGGTAGGAAAGGATCAATTCTAGCTTTTTCTTTTCAATTTCTGTCCAATGTGCATTTAGGCTGCTTTACATTTTAAAATGACTGCTCCTCTCCTTCATATTTGTTCATTATTACACCGTCCCGTTATTTGAATCTTCCGATGGTCGTTTTGTTGTGGAAGCTTTGAGACGATGCATTTTATTTCATTAAGCGTAGAGAACACGTGGCAGACGTCTCAGGCTGTTTCTTTAAGGACGACGTGGCGACGGCGCTGGAAGTCAGTCGTGTGAACTGGAGCTTGAGCTCTAAATAAGTGATGTCCTCTGACATACACGGTTGGTCGTGTATTACGGGGATGATCGGGATGGGATACAGCCCCAGATGAAGGGTCCTGACAGCGGCTGATACAGATCTGCAACCAGTTCTTTCCAAGGGGCAACATCTGGTTTTCAGAGCCGTCACAAATGCAGTTTTAAATGAGTTTTAAAAGCTGCAGTTCCTTGAACGACGACTGGAGGATGGTTTTGAAAGTGAGTCAACCTCCGATTTAAAAAGTCCAACATCTTTCCAGCCCAATACGAAAAAAAACATCCACTGCAGTGGGGTGATATTTTATCATGCCAGATATTTCTGCAGGATTAGCATAGTTTATTTTATTTTATTTTTTTGAGTGACGGTTGCAGCATGTTATTTTTGGTGTATTTGGCGTATTTTCCAGCTGAGCTGCTGTCATGGTTTGCAGTTCACTGAGGGAGGATCCAAAAAGCAGGAGTTCAAAACAACAAGGGTTTTGTATGAGCCATATCAAAGGTTACTACTGTTAATAATAGTTTGTTAGCTTCCCTTTCTAAAATGTTGAACTGCCCCTTTAAGGATGCTGCTGGTGACCTCACAGAATTGTAACTTTCTATCAGGTTAAGCAGCCTAAAGAGCAAGACAGTTTTTTGACGTGAGCCTAGTTGAGCCAAAAGGAGAATTTGTAACTTTGTTTTTTGCTTTTGTTGTAAGTAAAGTTTTTTGGAACAGAGTTACTGCCTCGGAAGATTCTTCAAGGTCAAGCTTATTGCCAAGGGATTGCTTAATAGTGGTGGTAAAAGCGGACTACAGGGGGTAGAAGGAAAGATTGCCACTACAGGTTTATTAAGCAAAAACACAAAAATACAAAGATCCAAAAATAGAGACTTAACTTAAATTCCAGAACCAGGGCGACGAGCTGGATGACGAGAGAGGAAACAGGCAGGGCTGCAAACACAAACGTCAACTAATGGATCTGCACAGACAATGACGAGACTTAAATAGACAGCAGGGGAACAAATGAAAGACAGGTGCAGACGATCAGGGTAACAAGAGGGAGGAAGCAAAGCAGGAAGCAATGAAGACAAGACAGACTTTCAAAGTAAAACAGGAAGCACTAGAAACAGGGGAAGACGCCAACTTGACACACACACACACACACAGGACTCCTGTCATGGCCGACCCAGGCTCGACCCGTTGCCCGGACGACGCCTGGCATGGACGCTACTCGCTGCTGCTCCGGGGACTTATCCCTGCGACGCTGGATGCTAGCAGCTCCTCTAGTACACCAGACTGATGTACTGAAACTTGAATTTCCCCCTTGGGGGATTAATAAAGTATTTTTGAATTTGAATTTGAATTGAATTTGCCTGCTGAAGACATCTGAGATTTATTTAAACTTTGCTACATGTTACGAACGAGGTCCGGTGAGGGTGTAAACTGTCCATAGAGATCCGGGCGAACACGACCGCCAGTCACAGTCTAGCTATTTCAGGCTGGTTGACTTAGTTGTCTGGCTTAGTTTATATCAGTGCTTCTCAACTATTTTCTGCAAACCTCCCCCCACCACCAAAGAAGAAGAAAACATTTCACCCCCAGCCACCCTCCACCGTGACTATAAACGGTGTCAATTTGTCTATAAAATTGTTACAAGTCCACCCCTGCAAAACACTGTATCCTTATTAACATTCAGGGAAACAAAAAAGAAAGAAATATAGATCAACTTATAACAAAGAATAACTTTATTAATATAGTTTTTTAGTCTGTAAAGATTAATAGTGGATCAATCCCACCGTAGTCACAGTGAAGTCAAGCGTCGTAACTTTCTGGTGACTTTCGTTTGTCTCATTATCTCCGTCTCTCTCTTTCTTTCCTTTCATACCTGTTAAATATTTTTCTGTGGTGTCTGCTGAGGGTTTGTTCTCTTCATATCTCCTGCTCTGTGCAAAAAAAAAACCCAAACCGACACAATGGCTGCGGTTACATGATGTTTTTTAATTCGGAATTAAAATTAGGAATTAAAGGTGGAGTAGGTGTTGTTTGAAAAACGGTTCCAGCAATCCAACTCAAGTGAGATTTTGAAAATATACACTCCCTCCCTCCTCCCAAAGGCTCCGCCTCCTCCTCTTCAGCTCACCCCTCGAAACCACGCCTTCACATGATTCACAACTGCATGAACCATAGGGAGGGAGGGAGGGAGGGGTGATATTTGATGGACGTATTAGGCAGCCAATCAAAATAGTGATGATCACTTTTTTGATTGGTCAGAGTTTTTCTCTGATTATACCTTCTAGACTGGACCAAAATGTTTAGTTTTTTTTGCAAACATTTTATTTCAGTGGGTGCAATGGAAATGTGAAAAGGTTTTCAGGCAATATTGTAAAAAGTGTTGCAAAAAAACAACACCCACCCCACCTTTAAATAATTCCGAATTAAACTATTTTCCTTCGAGTTTACATGGAAATAGTAATTCCGAATTAAGGTTTACATGGAAAACACGTTGTACGGCTTTATCCAACTCCGCTTTAGGTCTGGGGGTTGGGAAGGGTTCTGATTGGATGGGGGGGGCGGACGTCTTTACATCTACCGGAAGAAAACAAACTTAGTTAACTCGGTTAGCAACAACATTTCACTTATTTTTGACCTGGGTGGCGTCTCTATCTGTGAAACCTCCTTCATTTAACCTGGCCGCTACAACTTTGAAAAGCTCACAATTTTTATGTTTCCTGCCATCTGTTCTTTTAATTATTTCCAGTTCCTCCAAGCTATTTATTAAATAAATCGTCTCTGCTCTTGAACACCGTTTTACTGCGTGCTGCCGTTTTAAAATCAAGCCCAGCGCGGAATATAAGCGTCATCGCGACAGACGGGCAAGAGAACTAGCATGCGCAGAAAGACGGGAATTAATTTAAACAGGAATGAGTGTATACATGACCGTGGAATTACTTAATGCGGAATTAAAATGGGAATAAACCAGCCACTTACTTCGGAATTAAGTTTAATTCGGAATTGACATTTTCATATGGAATTAAGTGTTTACATGGTAACTTTTATTCGGCTTTAACTTTAATTCTGAATTAAAGAGGAATTAAACTTCCCATGTAAACGCACTGAATATAGCTAATTCTCCCTGCACACACTGTGACAATGAGAGCGCCACTGCCACCTACTGAAGTATATGTGCAATTACACTTTATTCCAGCGCTGCAAAAAAAAAAGCATGTTCCCCGGGGTCACATCGCACAGTGCCCCCCCAAGATGTCGCACCCCGCTATTTGAGAAGGATTAACCCAGGATGATCATGACTATAACTTCACATTCATTCTGATCAAATCTGTCCTCACTTCAAGTGTCACTGCTGGAGCAACACCTGAAGCAACCGATTGATTGGTTGCCTGCCATGAATTATATTACCCCCCCCTTGCCGTACAGTTGTTTGGTCGCATATACTTTCAGCATCTTCTGAGATGCTCCTAAATGTCTCCACGGCGCCGCTTGTGCCGCTGCTCTCATTGACTAGAACGGCCATTTCACGCCAGGTCGTCCTCCTTTGGGAAACTCAGATGTTTTCTTTCTTTTTTCTAGATGTCTCTCAGAATAAGTGGAGGAGTTTCACTGCCTGCTTTTTCAAATCTGCCCTCTCAGCCATCGCTCCTTGCACAGTGAGCCTCTTAAGTGTTCCTGCGTGAATCTATGTGTTGTGCACCACTGACATCAAAGGTATTAGGTTGCCTCCCCGTTAGGGAAATGCTTTGCCTCCCGAACGGTCGCCGGTATCTCTGCAGCTCAGCCTGACGCGTTCAGCTCCAGTGACAGCAGAACAGTATCATTGGTCCACGCTATCGATCAGGCGGTGGTTCTCTTCCAGTTTTCTGCTCGGGGGAATCCGGGGTGAAATTGGAGGCTGCGTGGTGGAAAATGAGATGCTGTGGGTGGTGTTTTGATTTACTGAGGGTTGTATTTTCTGATCTTTCTCCTTCTCAGTGGGTTTTACATTACGCTCAGTGGTTCGGACATTCAAAACACAAGGTTGGTTCGGTTATCAGCCCAAATTAGACTGTTGAATCAGGACCGCACAGGTTTGTCAAACAGTTATGATTACATCTAGCTTTTTCATTGTTGTTTCTTTTAAGCATGGAATTGTTTTTTTTTTTTCCATGATATTAAGTAGGGCTGTCAATTTGTCAAAATAATTAATCAGATTAATCGCATGACTGTCAATAGTTAATCATGATTAATCGCAAATTAATCGCAATCTCTGCATCCGCGCTCTAATTAGCCGACAAGTGATATTTGAGTAGTCGGGACTCCGGTGGTAACTAAATTCACATCGACAGTAAACACAAACAACATTTATCTTGTGGAGTTAGCCATCAGGCAAGTTTTTGAAGCTAAACTTACCATTCAAAATAATATCTTTTGTATCCATTTTTATCCTAACTACTGCTAACGGAGGTTTGTTTACGTCTGTCTGTCTGCGGCATGGACGTTGACGTCAGTGCATGGCTTCCTGTTTTGACAAACTACGGAGGACTACAGGACTACAACTACGGCGGGGCCCGAGGCTCATTAAACCTTCTCTCCTCTCTACTATTGTACATCAACGGCCAGGCTAAGTCTCGCGTTAATCGCGCGTTAAAAAAATTAGTTGCGTTAAAATTATTTTGCGTTAATCACGCGTTGACGCGTTAACTTTGACAGCCCTAATATTAAGACAAGATCAAGCTAAAACTAGTTGTCAAAACATGGCAACTACTGGCTGAACTAAGGCCATTTTTAAAAGCGCATGTATTTACATTCACATGGTGATTAGGGCTGCAACACACCACATACCTCGCTGCTCGGATCATTTCACAGATTGTTTTTCGGATCGGTAAATACCCTCTGGGTGTTTGTAGACCTTCAGAAAGAAGATTACAGGGAGCTGAGAGGAGCTCTGGTACTGATGAGGAGGTCTGGAGTAGCAGAGAAGGATGTTAGAGTGGAGCAGGACTTTAAATGAGCAGCTGGAAGACAGCGGTGAGGTGAGCTGTAGGTGTGACAGAAGAGATCAAGGTGGAGGTGGGACTGCATCAAGGATCGGCTGCAGTGAGAGCAGGAAGCAGATGGAGGTTTGTCCTGGAAAGGACAGAATACGTGTGCGTAAATGAGAGGAACCCAAGAGGAACCCAAGAGGAACCCAAGAGGAACGGTGAGGCTACATGATGATCGGCTGTGGAGACCCCTGAAGGAAGCAGATGGAAGTAACAGAAGAATACGTTTTACCAGTATTACAACCCAACAGTTGGGCTCATGATTTCATGATTAGATTTAAAAATCAAAAAGTCTTGATTCATTAAGAAAATATCCATATTAATGAGTGTCAGTGATAATTCTTAATTAAGAATGTCTCATGAACGTTTCATCATCCTTTTATTTTCAAAATTAATATCAAAACGTGACTGTAGAGCATTAATTAACATTCTATAAAAAAAAATCTATAATAGAAATGTTTTTAATTACACGAGCTGTTCACAGATATGACATCTAATACAGTTGTCTAAAAAGGATTAAAATACAGATATTAACTACTAAATAAAAGCACAAAAAATAAAGTATCGATGGCAGATTGTGTGAATCGCGATATTTATGATGGGACCAAAGTACACGCTTTTAATTTGTCTAATCCTGCATGTTGCTGAACATGCCTCTTCACCGCCATCAGCTTTAACCGTACGGACGTTTGCACTGACGTGTGGAAATAGACGTTTAAAAAGCGCATTTCGCCAATTTCTAAATGAGCTCTGAATCTTTAAAAACAAAGCACTTTGCAATGTTCAGACGGCTTCACTGAGCCCAGCGTGGCGTTGTGCTGAATTATGGGATAGCTCTCTGAACTGTGAGCGCTTGGATACGAGTCAAACCCCTTGTTTCTGATCGGCGGTGACGTCATCTCGCCTCTCCGGCTCATGAGCAGTGACAGTGATGGCTCTCAAGAGAAAACGGCTCATGAAAATTTCACCGCCTTAAAATTTTCATCACCAGTTCCAAAAATTTGACAGTACAGCCTAAACTGATATTCAGTTTTATGTGTAATGGGAATATTTTTATTTACCAGTTGTTAATTATAGGCATGAGCTGACGTGTTTAGCTTTTAATTGTTTTCTTTTTAATTACCCAGTAATGTTTTTGGCAGATAGTAAGGTCCAAACATATTTTAATGAGGATTTTCTGTGATGTAATTAACAAAACCAGTGATACCGTTGACTCGTTTATTTTCCGTGGTCTTGAACGTGGTTTACCCTCCCTACACATCTCTCTTTTTTCCTTCTTTATATTAGGATTAGAATTGATTTCAGTACCTTTGTCTTTTTGTAGAATAAGAACGGATCACAGAACTGCCACCAAGGTTACTGTGTTGTTGCTGAGGATGGCGGATGACAGAGGAGGTCGGTCTCAGTGTCTCATCACCTACCTTCTACGCGTTGTGAATAACTAACAGGAAACTGGTCTGCGCTACAAGCGGTCACGGCGTGCTTTTCTGTGTATTTTGCACTGATTTATTCTGTTGCAATGAGGAATTCTTACCTTAGATCAGTGGTTCTCAAACTTTCAATGCTGCGTATCGCCTGAGAAACTGTTGAACTCTCTGAGTACAACCATGATGACCAGTTTTAAAATATAGCCATATATGCCTTCTCAATTAGCTTTAAATTCACAGGAGATATGTTTATTCCTTATTGTAATAATTTATTGTTTCCTGAATTTCGTTTGAAACTAGGGGTACACATTTTTGATTTTTTTAAATGACCGTTAACCAACGCCCTTTAACGATTAATAACCGTTAACCGATAAGTCCGGGAGGGTTGGCTGCTGCGATGTTGCGCGCGTTGTCGTGGACGCATGCGGACACTTCCCCGTGTATACTCTGGCAGCAATGTGTTGCCGTCACTTTTGATTTATACTCGCGCGGTCTCCGCTATGTTATTCCACACCACAACGCAAGAGCGACAATCACGAACTAGCTAAACTTACTAAACTTATCTCTTGCGTTTTTCCACTTCCTCACCGTCTCGGCCGTATCCAGACCCACATTCATCGCTATCTCCCTCCATGAATTACTAGAATATGTGCTGTCTTTGTGGTGTGGAGAACCAGAATCGTACAGATGTGGGTACTTCCTCATTTTTTCGATGACGCGCTCTTGTAGAATTGACCAATCAGAGGCCTGTTGCACCTGTCGACACGCCCCCATGAGTTGATTGAATTACGTAGCTTAAAAACAAAATTGACCGTTAGTATTAATCGGTTAGAGTTACTGTTATCGGTTAACGGTTAAACGGTTAACCATGTGCATACCTATTTGAAACATATTTATAATGCATTGTATGTTTCCGATTTAATAAAAAAAAATAAAAAAGTGAAAATGTGGAAAGTCCTGACGTTCCCCTGCGTACCACCAGTGGTACGCGTACCACAGTTTGCGCACCACTGCCTTAGATGACATAGCAAGTCTTTTGTTCATTTTATTTAAAGGGGTAGTGTTGTATATCTATGCAAAACAAACAGTAGATCTCATTCATAAAATCTTCAGAAGTCTGTGAGCAGGTTACCGTCTTACTAAAGACCTACACCCTCATGTAGAGCGTGAAACATTCGTAAATTACAGTTGAGTTCAGGTTGGCGGCGCGCTAACGAAGCTCATTAATCCATAGACCCCGTCCAGGGAACACCGTACATGGAGGCGTAGAGGTGTCAACTACCGTGTGGCTTATGTTTTCATGAAACCTTCTGGAAAACCTCGTAATCTTACGACCCCAGCTGAGGGGCAACGCCAGAAAGTTTCTTTGGAGAGCAAAGAAAAAAAAAAAGCAGAAACCCGGACCACCACCCTTCTGTTACTTAAGAACTGAATGCAGATGTTTAATAGCATGTTGGAGAGACTTTATTTTAGAACTGTCCTTGATTGGTCAGATTCTACCAAAGACCAAGGGGACTGTGCACATCGATGAGGACAACGTCCAGCTGTTGGTCATGATGTCACCGACCAGCCAACAGTAGCTGGTGATGCAGCCGATCCGGTGTTGTGATATACACTGCCTTGCTAAAAAAAAAAAAAGTCGCCACCTGGATTTAACGACACAAACAGGTCTGAGCCTCAGGAGGAAAAGTGGCTGGAAAAAAATCCTCAATGATCGTGATCGGCGATCACTTAAACGTTTGGTGAGATCAAATCGATGAAAAACAACAGTAGAACTCAGGGATATGTTTATAGTGAAAGTATGAGCATTTCCACACCCACAATGCCAAGGGAACTCCAGGGATTGGGACTGAACAGCTGTGTAGCCTTAAGAAAACCACTAATCAGTGAGACTGACTGAAAAAAAGGCTTCAATTTGCTAGGGAGCATAAAGATTGGACTCTGGATCAATGGAAGAAGGTCATGTGGTCTGATGAGTCCAGATTGACCCTGTTCCAGAGTGATGGGAGCATCAGGGTAAGAAGAGAGGCAGATGAAGTGATGCTCCCATCATGCCTAGTGCCTACTGTACCAGCCTGTGGGGGCAGTGTTCTGATCTGGGGTTGCTGCAGTTGGTCAGGTCCAGGTTCAGCAACAGTCTGAGCTCAAAGAATGAGGTCAGCTGACTACCTGAATATACTGAATTACCAGGTTATTACATCAATGGATCTGTTCTCCCCTGATGGCACGAGCATATTCCAAGATGACAATCCCAGGATTCATCGGGCTCAAACTGTGAAAGACTGGTTCAGGGAGCATGAGACATCATTTTCACACATGGATTGGCCACCACAGAGTCCAGACCTGAACCCCATTGAGAATCTTTAGGATGTGCTGGAGACTCAGACTCTACCATCATCAATGCAAGATCTTGGGGAAAAATTGGTTTGAACATGTCGGGCTGGTTCTCTGGACTTATCCTTGTTCTAAAAGTAAGTCACGTTGAGCGTAGCTTGGTTTGCAGTTCCACGTTTCCTAACTGCTGATATAAATTCACCTGCCGAGCTGGCGGTTGCATGGACTTACGATGTATCTGTGATGGACCGAAACGTTCAGGAAACTCGTCTGTACTAGGGATGGGCATAATTAATCGATTAATCGATGATTGATCATTAAGAAATTGGTCGAAGAAATTAATTTTCGTCGATGAACCGAACGTTTTTTTTTTTTTTTTTAAACAATCCGAATGTAGGTTATCAGTGCACGTCCTCAAACAATGCGATGCATTTCTCTGTGCCACCGATAGAAATTTGGCAGCAGGGGGCAACATTTCACCATCACCCTACCCTGGCTGGCCTCAGTTGTTACATGCGAGCTTCTGTAGGTCATCGCCTCATCATGAAGCGGTCGCGGTGAAGTGTGGCGTGGAACCATTTTCGTTTAGAAAATGAGCAAGTGTACTGCAATCACTGCAATGCAAATTACAAATACAATTAATCAACAACGACAATGATGTATCACTTGAACAATGCGCATCCAAGCCTTGTAAAGGACGGTGGAGGCGGTTCATCATCAGCCTAGCCTAGCCTAGCCTAGCCTCAACTCGGTGTTAGCACAGACCAGAAGGAGCTGCAGCGCACATCGAGCACACAACAAGCGCATCTTTTTAAGAAACAAAAAGCCTGTAATACTGGCGCCTTGATATAAATTGTCCTTGTTAAGTAGTCTCCTCGATATCTCGTTTTATTATCGTTGTTTTTTTAAAGAAAAGAAACAGGAAATGTCACGTTATTGTCGACCACAAACATCCGGTTCACTGAACACATCTGGGCATGCGCGGGCCATAGCAACCAGGCCATAGCAACCAGGCCATAGCAACCAGGCCAAGGGGGAAAACAAACGCCACGCCGATATCGAGAATAATTGTGATCGTTTTCGATATAAAAATGTTAATGATTAATCGATTATTAATCATTAATTCTCCCGACGATCGACGAATAAATCTCGATCAAATGCCCGTCCCTAGTCTGTACCTACCAAACACCGTGGATCTTCAAAGTGAAGGACAGGGTGGGGATAAACACCTGCTTTTTTAAATTGCAGCGCACCTTCAGGCTAAAACATCTTCTCCAAACACCATCTTCTCCAGAGGGGACGAACACCCATCGAGGAATCCTCAGCTGCCTACTCAGCAGACCATCCCAGTGTGTCAGCGTTTCACAGCTCCCACAGCGTAAAAGAGTTGATGGTGCCGTTATTTTACCCCCCCTATTCAGTCTTGCTCGCTGTTATCTCCTTTCTCTTGACGGACCATTTGACTGCGTCACAGCACATTTTACAAATACCCTCAGGTCCATTCAGGCAGTTTTCATAAATGTTATCAGAAGAGCACATGAAAGCGTTTGGAGCCTTTCTTATCCGGCGTGGATGCGATGAAGAGGCTCGCCTGTTTGCGTGGTGAATCGATGCCCTCTGTCCCGTTTCGGCACAAAGAAAGCACACGTCAGGGCACCTGTATGGAGTTTAACACATTTAACAGGTGAAACAAACAGTGAAGCCACGTCTTGACTTTAGAGGAAGCACTTCAGCTCTGGTGTTTGATTTCACTGCTCAGCCAACACACCAGCGGTGTTCTATATGTTGTGATGTCAGCATGAAGCCCGCATCGTATAAAAGACCCACGTCGCCTCCCTCTTAATTCTCCCTCCCTGCGGAGCCACAGATAGAGACAAACACTGTCCACACTAATTATCCTCTCGGTACATAACGAGGCCCGAGCCTCTTTTTGCTCCTTAATCTGAAGAGCGGTTCTGTTCAGCCCGGCTACCTAAAAGGAGCGGGGAAACCTTTGTTTTGCTTCCCATTACCCCGATGACTCATATTTCCAGGATGCACGGCGGAAGGCTGGCGTCACGGATCGATGGTTAAAAAAAGATTCCTGAGATGAATGGTTGTGGTTGGGCTGTTATGTAGCATTCTCAGAATAATAATTTAACATTTTTGAAAGCGTCCTCTGCAAATGCCACCTGACGCACCGCATCAATAGTGTGTCTCAGTTGTGTGTGACCTCTTCACGGTGATTTGGGTTTACTCGAGGCTTCATGAAATGTGGGGTTGTGTGGAGAAAGGTTGCAGTTGGTTGGATCCTTTTGGGTTCCTTGTTTCATTGTTGTTACTTGGTGGTAATGGTTGGCACATTCTGCTTTTTAAAATTTTTTTTTAGATTAGATTAAATTAGATCAGATGTACTTTATTCATCCTCCAAGGGGGAAATTCAAAAATCTCATCAGCTCATCAATGACACACACGCACCACACACACCACACACACACACACACACATATATATATATATATATATATATATATATATATATATATCTATATATATATATATATATTAGAGCTGTGAAAAAAAATCGATTTGGCAATATATCGCGATTTTCGGCCACCCAATATAATATAAATTTTTCAGCTCCTAATATAAATTTTTTTATTGGTTACTAATGGTTACTTAAATGTGTAAAAACACTAATAATAAACAATAAATAGGTTGTTTTGAAGCAAATAGTTTTGACTCAATTTGTCCTCTGAATGATCAATATCATCTGATGAACATATACAGCAACTTGATTTTTCATCTTTACTTTTAGTTTTGATATCAACTGGGTAGAATATCGCAATATATCGTGATATCGCGATATCGTGATAATATTGCATCGTGTCCCAAGTATCATGATACATATCATATTGCGAGGTCCTTGCCAATACTCACCCCTAATATATACACTACTGGTCAAAAGTTTTAGAACACCCCTATTTTTCCTGTTTTTATTTAAATTAAAGCGGGTCAAGTCCAGTGAATAACTTTAAATGGTACAAAGGTAAGCAGTAAACTGCCAGAGGTGGAAAAAAAGTTTAGATTGCCAATACAAATTTCAGAGTTATAAAAAAAAGAGGGGTCTTTTTCAGTGATCAAGCAACAATGGATGTAAATTAAGTCTTGAAATTTGATGCAAACAATTCCCACAGATGTCCCAACCTCTGTTGATTACTTACAAAGCTCTTAAGTAATCAACAGATTGCTGAATCCAGAGTTGGTGACTTGTACAGAGCGACTGACACCCTGGACCAAAAGGGCTACAACGGCATTTTACAGAGCCATCCAGTACCTTCTCTGGTCTACGCCTAGTCGCTTAGGGGTTCATCTTACAGCAAGATAATGATCCAAAACATACATCCATTCTGTCAGAATGACCTTAAAAGAAAAAAACAAGACGGTCGGCTTCAAATGATGTAATGGCAGCCCTGTGTCCAGACCAGAACCCCATTGAGCTGGTTTGGGATGAACTGGAGAGAAAGATGAAAGCAAAACAACCTGCAAGTTCAACACATTTCTGGAAACTTCTGACAGTGTTGGGAAGAACCTTCCCAACAATATTAGATTTCCATTGTAGAAAGAAAGCCACTAACACAAGTGTGTTTGTCTGTTATATCTGCAAAAAGTGGCGACTTTGATGACTCAAAGATTGTGGTTATATTTTTGTAAAAGAGATTTCATGATATCTTTTTTCAAATATCTAATTGTTTATTTGTTCTATACATTAATTTCAGATTACATTGAGACATTAAGCTATGTACTGTAAATTATATATATACATATATATATATATATATATATATATATATATATATTATATATATCTATATATATATATATATATAATACATATATATATAAAAGAAAGATACAGTGACATGATTAAGTCACCTGATATCATTCTAAGTGCATCTGGGTGAATATAAACAAGTACAGTGGTACCTCTACTTACAAAATTAATTGGTTCTGGAAGTAGTTTCATAAGTAGAGACGCGTTTTCCATGTAAATGCTCTAATCCGTTCCAAGCACCCCAAAATTCAAACATGCATTTTTTATAAATTATAAATAATACATGAAATGACATAAAAACCTGTGAGAAATACGTGTTAGAACTAGAAAAGCACTCAGAGAGTGCAGACCTCCATCAAGTGCAACAATTATCTAAAATTCAAAGTGATCCAGAATCCAGGATTTGTTCCAGATCACACCCAAAACGAAATCAGTTCTTCCTTTTCACATTTCCGACAAGTCTTGAAAATCCATCCATAACTTTTTTGAGTTATCTTGAACACAGACAGACAGATAAACGCCAGCAAAAACATAACCTCCTTGGCGGAGGTAACAGTTGTTCGTTTACCTGGGTTGCTGGGTTACGCTCATACAGACAATGGAATGCCAGGAAGATGCTAGCCGATAGCCAATGGCAGAGCAGCTAAAAGTATGTTTACGTTCAGTAAACTCTGGGAGCTGCGAGTAGCAGCACTAATGTATTTTTGCTTTTCGTATCCTGAAATTTCTTTCATAACAAGAGGCAATATTTACCCTTTGAGGCGTTTCGTAACCTGAAAATTTCGTATGTAGAGGCGTTCGTAATTAGAGGTACCACTGTATTGGTAGATAGTTTGGTCTCAATCCATCTGACAATAATTCAACATCCAGACAACACATCTGCTCCTTCACAGTTACATGTGCAGGATTACATCATCTCTGGTTCACTAATAAAGCCCCCCTCCTTTCTTCTAGACACTAGCTTTCTGAAACTCATCTTTTCACGGTAATATCCACAGAATATCCACCAGTAGTTGATAAAATAAAATGAAAACTGACTAAAACACCAAAAATAGTGAAAAAAAAAAATGTACGAGCTGCAGATACAAGCTGCCTGCTTCAGTCAGCACATTCAAGAACCAGTAAAAACAAAGAAAAGATTTGGATGAGATAAATAAATAAATATAAACTTTATTAGGTCCACCTAGCTGGTACCAGGTTGGACCCCATTTTACCTTCAGAACTGCCTTAATTCTTGGTGGCACAAATTCAACAGGATGTTGGAAACATTCCTCGAGAGATTTTGGTCATGTTGACACAAAATCGACCAAATTGACATTGTAACAGACGCTATACAAGTAAAATTGAATTGAACTGAATTGAATAGAATAAAGAAACTATCAAGTATAATCCCCATCCCTCAGAATTACATCCATAAAGACTCCAGCAAAATAAACACATGTACATGCTATTATATAAAACTGTGTATAAGAAATGAGTGAGTTTACAATGACCAGGTGACTTTCATAATTCAAAGTGAAACAGTTTGATGGCGACGGGCAGGAATGATTTCCTGCGTCTCTCCGTGGCGTGGAGTGGACGAATCGGTCCGAGCCTGCCAAGAAAATCTCCCCCACGCCGTCACGGCACCGGCAGCGGCCTGAACCGCCGATACGAGGCGGATGGATCCACGCTCAGATTCTGACCCGGGCGTCTGGATGTTGCTGCCGTCATTAAGACTCATCAGACCGGGCAACGATTTTCTTCACAACCCCCAAGTTCACTTCAATTCAGGTTATTTTAGTAAAACACAGGTGCCCCTTGAAAGTTCAGTCACTAAAAAAAACGCTACTGTCTGAATTTAATAAGCGGAGAGCTGAAGGAATATTTGGAGTATTGATTCATTCTCAGCACCGTGAACATGATCAGGTTGGCTGATAATGTTGCTTTTTTTTCTTCTCAACCACCTGATTCTCTCAGAGGGAGAACAAGTCTCTCTGTTTGGCTCCGATAATCCTGCAGGAAACCTTCACGGTGGCTCGTGGGTTATTATTCAACCAACATTTAGAAGAAAATGTCAAAAGGATTTCAATAAAAGAACAGTGAAGCCTGATCAAATAAAGTCTCAACATCAGGTGAAAACAGTTCCACGATACTTTCTCCTTCAATCTGAACATCTTCACTGTTTGTACTTCTGACTTTACGTTCAGAACTGATCTGAAATCAGTTCTCATGTCCTGCTTTTATGAATTTTGTTAAAAGCTAATGAAAAGTCCTCAGATAAAAAAACTTAAATGGGATCTTGGTTTTTACCATGTGTTTATGCACAGCGGTTTAGTTAAAATGTTTCCCATCTTTCACACCTTTCACTCTTTCAGATCTTTACAACGTTTTTCATTGCAAATGACAAAAATTGCCAGAGGTCTGGTTTATTTCTTTTTGGATATAGATATAAGAATGGTGATCTAGATCTGCTCTCATCCAGAAGAGTTCAGTAACGCTCTTTCAGCCTTTCATTTATACTGTATTTACACCAAATCATTGTTGCAATCATCTGCTGATGTCACCTGTTTAAAATGGCATCATTTTTCTCTTCCACCTCCTTTCTCTACGTTCTCCTCATGCTAGCTCTTTTGACATGTGTTGCAGGCCTGAAACAACATGGGGAGGGGGCGTTGACAAATGAAATTAAGCTAATACGTTAAATATATTTGATTCTTACTGTCTACAAAGTAACGGAAGTGGGCTCTAATATTGATATAAGATGGCAGTTGTGAAAGCCACTATTGGGATACTTTGGCCCCGATCGTACACTTCCCTCTAGCCGCTACCCGCTACCCACTAGCCGCTACCTGCAAATTGTGGGTTGAGGAACCTCTGCTAACCACTAATGCAATCTTTCGCTCCCTAAAGTCGCTACCCGTTATGCCGACTCCCTTACTCACATTGTAGGTGTGGCAATGGGCGTGTGTTTGGCCCTTTCCACAAACTCGGTATCTTGCGATCGCGGGTTCCGGGTTGCAGGTAGCGGGTGGTCAGACCATCCGATTTGGCCTCAGTTGAACCCCTGAGAAAATAGCAGAGATCGTCTTAAACGGCTTGCTAGCCAGTTAAACCATAGACAACCAGAGTGTGTTAACTGGGAGGACACCGACTATCTGGAACTTTCAGGTAGCTGATAGGAATTGTCTGTGTAAAAATATTTTTTATGTATATGTCAGTGCAGAGGAGGAGGAGGAAGGAAGAGGAGGAAGCTCTACAGCAGAGTCCCAGACCAGCTGCACACGAGAGCTGCTCTGATCTGGATGAAAAGATGCTACATAGCGGTTAGCGGGTAGCGCAACCTGCTTTTAAAGGCAATGGCTGCTGACGCACTGATTGGTTTAACAGGTGGAACGCCCTAACCACTCCTATGGATAATGTAGCAGGTAGCGCAGATGGGATAGCGGGTTTAGGAAGGTGGAAGATTGCGTTCTTCGTAGGGGAACGCCCCTCCCGCTACCCGCTATACCTAAATAGTGGCTTTAAGAGATCTGGCCCTTTGTGTCCTAATTCAAAAGTTATTCTAGTCGTCGCAGTTTTATTTCACTTCCCATTGCTCAGGTAGTGTCATACTTGAGTCAGGTGTATTTGTGTAAATTCCTACCCCCATCCACACAGCTGGTTTGTTCCGCCTCTGTCGCACCTTTATGACACCCGGCTCTGCTGTGTGAACGTTAACAGGAGTGTCATGGGGTACAAATGAGTGCTGTGTGACTTGGCATTGCAGAAGGGTGTAACAGAGGCAACGAGGACGGCTGCAAATTCAGTGCAGAGTAGTGCTGGGCGATATAGAAGAAATCATATATCACGATATGGATTATTTTATATCACGATAACGATATATATCACGATATACCATAATAAAGTATGTTTCCAGTTATTCTCTGAAATTGACAAAAATTTCATTGCTTACTTTTCAACTTTATTTTGAAAGGACATTTAGCTGAACTGTCACAAACATACATTTTAGTGCAGCAAAAACAGGCAGGTACAGAGGTACAGTAGCTTTCACATTTTTTTTAAAGTGCACAACAGTTTCTGAGAGGAAAAACACATTTTTGCACTGAAGTTCAGCTATAAAAAATAAACACAAATTATTTTTCAACTTTCTGAAATCTGTAACCTTGTAGTGCAAAGTTTGCAAACCAATATAAAGTGTCTAAAGTAAACACCAGGGTTGAAGAGAACTCTGTTTAAGGCATTAACCATGAATAAAAGTGCAAACATAAAAGGCTACTTTGTAGAAGTAGATATGATTCTATCAAATTTATCGTTGCAGGTTATTTAATTACATATTTGCTGTAATAATTGATAAAATTAGGTTAGAAACGATAGAAGAGAAATGGCACGATACACACTTTTATATCGTCCCCACAATATGTATCGTCATATTGCCCAGCACTAGTGCAGAGAATGAAATGAGTCCATCACCGGGATGGTGAGAGCTGTCAGAACACAGCGGAAATAACAAATTACCAGGGGTTGGAGGGACGAAAATCAGCTGCACCCGCCGTGTTACGACTTTGCTATTTGAGCTCCTCGGTGACCAGAATGAGGCTCCATCATCTTAAGCTGGGCCGTCATTTTCCTCCTGCTAAAGCCAGTCAGTGGCTCCCTACTGCAGCTGCTGTAGCATCCCAACCACAGTAAACTTTATTTCTTATCGACTTTTATTTAAGCACTGACTGAATAAAGCAGTGAATAAAGCAGAACCACAAAGTAGAGGAAAGGGACATCTTTGGAGATTGGAGCACACACTGGGGAGTATGTGAGAAACAAAAATGTGCCAGGTACACTGTTTTCAGGTTTCTGTTCCTCTACCGACTGATTGCTTTTGGTTTTAAATTGAATTCACAGAAACAGGTTTGCTTTCTTCCTGTCTGCTAAAGTTAAATTAATATCAAACTCAGCCCCGTAAACATTGTTGTCAGGATGCCGTCCACCAACACAGATCTGTTATAGTCGTAGAAAAATGCATCATTTGAATCTGAGAAAGGAACTGCTGAATCTGTAAACCCACCAAGATCTCGATCCATTTTTCCTCATGTTTCCTTTAATCCCTTTTTCAATTCCATATGTAGATCCGTGTTCATCATACAGTGTGTCGCAACTTGTGTGCATTCAGAGCGGCGCCATATGAGAGGATTAACCGTGCACAGAAAAGACTGTGAGGGAAGAATCCACCCCGGATTAGTCGATTTCACAGACAAGACAGAGAAAACACCCGGTTCTGTCTTTTGTCTGGAAGCAGCAGCCATTGCGGGTTTTACCTGGAGGCTACGGGCCCACCTGGAGGAGAACGGCGTGTTTTTTTTTTTTCTTTTTGATTGCACTTTGTCTGAACGGACAGGGGGCTGAACAGAGTGCAGCGAAAGCTTCAAAAACTGGCTGATTTTTTAAGCTGAAGCTCCATGAGTTCGCGTCAAGCCTGCTGAGTCCATATCTGCCTCGGGGAATGCGCACACACTCAAACACACACACACTCGAACACATGCACGCACACACACACTCTTAGAGCAGAGTCAGGTCTCAATCAGTAGCATCGGAGGCCAAGAGGAGGTCAGTCGGCGGCAGATTTCCCACCTGCTGCCCGTTACGCACATGAAGTTCAGCTGATTTCTACGTCAAAGTCGTAATAGTCGAAAATGCTAAACTTTTAAAGTGATCAACGACGTTTGAAAGCTTAGCTGCAGCTTAATTCCAGTTCATTTTGGAAGTTGCCGCAGGTTGTAAGCAGTCACCGACGGGTTTCTGGAGGCTACTTCTGAAGCTTCTGAACTAGTGGTCAGTCGAGGAACTGCAGCTCTGTGTGGTTCCACGACGGCTTCAACACCGAAGTGGGAACGTTGGTGCTTGGTTGGAAATAGGTGGAGCGAACGGGGGCTGGAAGCCGACTGGAGTACATCCACCTTGGTTCAGTTCATGCAAGTTAGCCATTTTAGCTTGCCTGCCTTAGCTTATGCTAGCCTATGACGCTACTTAATGCTGCTTTTTATTCATTCTTATCAAATCTCTCCAAACATCCATATTACTAATGTCACTACTGAATAGAGGTCTTCGGGAAAACCCGAAAACCCGAGGTTCCGACCCGAATCGGGTCTCGGGTCCATTCAAAAGACGTGACTCCGGGTTCCGGTCAGAATTGATACAGTTAGTCTCGGGTCCGCTCGATGCTCTCTGACAGGCTGGGTCCACGTTTACTCCAGAGAGGTAAAGATATTGGCGTTAGCAGCCAATGTCAGGACTCGGGGCAGTTTAATGATTATTAATTAATGTGGCCTATTTCTCATGAAACAATCGTGTTGCCGTAGCGTGTTATTAGCGGTTTGCCCGGCAGCTGTAAAGCACAACGGATCACCAACATGATAACGTTGGATGAGAGAACATATTCACGACACGTCCTGACCGGCGTAGGCTATTAGCGTTAGCAGTTGCTACCAATAGCATCTGTATCCACAAAGAAATAATGACTTGGATTTATTGTTGTTTACATCACGTAGCCTATGTAGCAACTGAACCGGGTAGAAGAAAACAACTTTAGGTAAGAAAATCAAGTTTTATTCAACGCTAGACAACTTTTAACATGAGCAACTATGGGCTGGATTGTCTCGGTTCTATTCGGGTATCTCGATGTGGTTCGTGGTCGGAAACTAAAGACTCGGGTCGGGTCGGTTCCGGGTCCAAATATTGCGGGTCCTTTCGCGTTCGGACTCCCGGACTTATGATAACAGCTTGGGTCGGTTTCGGGTCGAATTTTCACGGGTCCATTCGGGTCCACTTTCATGGACCTGTGAAGACCCCTACTACTGAAACAACACCTGAAACAAGTGCTGCCACGGCTGAAGTGAGGCCCAGTGGGCCTCCGCTGGGCCCCGTGGTCCCTCGACCTGCCGCTCACGGGTCCAGACTGGTTGCAGCTGCCTTCAGGTTGGACAAGCCTGCCGACCCACAAGCAGCGGGGCCAAGTGATCCCCAGGTCCCAGTGGACCGCCACCAGTTCTCATTTCAGCTCTGGCAGCGCTCGTTTCGGATGTCGCTGGCTTGCGATCCAGTTAGTCAACTTGGACTAGTCCTGAAATGATCTGAGGTGAAAATTAGTCAACCAGGGCAGGTAGATGTTGATGAGCTGAGTAGTGGTGAGTATTGGCAAGGACCTCGCAATACGATATGTATCATGATACTTGGGTCACGATATATTATCGCGATATCACGATATATTGCGATATTCTACCCAGTTAATATCAAAATTAAAAGTAGAGATGAAAAATCAAGTTGCTGTGTATGTTCATCAGATGATATTGATCATTCAGAGGACAAAACTATTTGCTTCAAAACAACCTATTAATTGTTTATTATTAGTGTTTTTGCACATTTAAGTAACCATTAGTAACCAATAAAAAAATAACCAATAAAACAAATATAGCTGTCTACTGAGTGTCTATTTTCAGAGCCTTTTATGTTTTTGTGTTTATTTACTTTTCGGTTAAAGGATTTCCTCATCAAAAACTTAAAAGCTCATCCTCATCGGTCCCCTGCTTCCCTCTCAGAACTTTTTAATTCAATCAATCTGCAGAGCACAAATGTACTGAAGAAGGCAATGAGCCACAACATGAGTACGCTGGGTTGGACTACATAAAAAAATAAAATAAATGATTGCAGCACAGTCTTCTTTAAATCAGACTCCATCGTCCTTAACCTCTACTCTCCTGCTCTCACTCAACTAAGCTCTTCTTCCAGTTAACTAAATTCATTTCATGGCCGTTTAAGAAATGTGTTCAATAGTCTTTATTTCAATTTAGTGCCTGATTTGAATTCTGAACGTCGTAACTTTTCAATTTTCTGAACCTTTTGTTTCGCAAAATAGTCTATTTCTCCGCACCGTTGCGTTGATGATGTGATTTATTATTTTCATGAAAAACACCTTGATGGTGTGACTGAGTCATTTAAATGCATGCAGCTACAGAGTCAGGCGGGCTTCGTGTTACTGTCCACTGTTGATCTTTGTGTTCGGAATCAAATGTTGGGATGAAATGACGATTACTGGCTTTGAGTTTGGAAATTTCACCTACTAAACGATTATCTTCGGGCAGACTTTGGCGCTAAGATTACTGTTGGTATGTACTATCCAGCTGCATGAGGACTTGAGGTCTGTGTACCTGCCCTCGTTGCACATCCCAAGAGTTTACTCGTCCACTTTTGCAAAAACTCTATGGGGTGGCGAATGTAAAAACTTGATTACAGTTTTCAAACTGATATATTTTCAATATTTAGCTCATTTTCTTCATATTTAGCTCATTTTACACACATTTGAGACATAAATTATTTAAAAATTTGGTTATATGTGAACGAAAATGAAATGTTCAATCTAAATGTTAAATGTTAAATCTAAATATTAAATCTAAATCTAAATGTTGAATCTAAATGTTAAATCTAAATCTAAATGTTAAATGTTAAATCTAAATGTTAAATTTAAATCTAAATGTTAACTGTTAAATCTAAATATCAAATCTAAATCTAAATATCAAATCTAAATCTAAATGTCAAATGTCAAATGTTAAATCTAAATGTTTAATCTAAATCTAAATGTCAAATGTTAAATCTAAATGTCGAATGTTAAATCTAAATCTAAATATAAAATATAAATCTAAATGTTAAATATTGAATCTAAATGTTAAATCTAAATCTTAAATATAAATCTAAATGTTAAATGTTAAATCTAAATGTTAAATCTAAATCTAAATGTTAACTGTTAAATCTAAATATCAAATCTAAATCTAAAGGTTAAATCTAAATCTAAATGTTAAATCTAAATCTAAATCTAAATCTAAATCTAAATGTCTAAATGTTAAATCTAAATCTAAATGTTAAATCTAAATCTAAATGTCAAATGTTAAATCTAAATGTCAAATGTTAAATCTAAATATAAATATAAAATCTAAATCTAATTTTTTTAATATTTTATGTCTCAAATGTGTGTAAAATGAGCTAAATGTGAAGAAAATTAGCTAAATATTGAAAATATATCAGTTTGAAAACTGTAATCAAGTTTTTACATTCGGCACCCCATAAAATTCATGGAGGAATGTATTTAAATTAACTTTCGTGATTTCAGTCTTTATGCATGTAAAATAACCATAAACTGACTGAGAGACATGGGGCCGACTGTAATTTATACCATCTCTTTTGGGATTAAAGGTAGAGTAAGTAATCCTACATGACTTCGAACCACAGACTGCAGATATTACCAGATGAATAACCTGTGAAATCACCCACAGTGCTTTCAAGCTTCTTTTTCCTCAAACATACATGTTTTTTTTTAATTATTGTGATAATTTGTTTTTAATTCTGTAAAGCACTTTGTGTTGCATGTTCTTGCATGAAAAGCGCTATACAAATAAAGATTGATTGATTGATTGATTGATTGATTGATACTGTGTGGCGAAATGTTGTAAAAGGGCGGAAATCCGCAACGGGACCAGATGTTGTTTTGGCTGCAGAAATGACTGCTGTGCGTAGCTGATGCTCAGTTAGCATGGCTACGTAGCTAAAACTCTTCCTCTGACCCTTTAGGCCAACCACAGTCGGTCACGGCGGTCTGTTCGTAAGATGAACACAATACATGAGCACAACAAAGCATATTCACTTTAACATATGCTCATGCTCTGTAAGATTTTTATTCACATCTCAGAATAATGCTAAGTGCTAAGTGGCTAAAATGGCCTGCTCTTGTGCCAGGGCCTTGCTAATTAGATAATGTATAGCCTACCTATCCACTGGCAGCTAGCCAATGACTAGCTGTTGGGTGTTGTCATGGAGGTAAAATTCAACTATAGAGACCAAAACATTTGGTTTTTCTTTTTGTTTCTTTTTTTTAAACCAGCTCATTATGTTCATTTTCTGCTGCTTAGTTGGGCATTTTAACATGGAAGTCAATGGAGACTTGCTGTTTCAGAGCCAGAAAATTCACCCAGAAATTCCTGACCCTACCTTTAATAATGTGTCGCTGAGTTTAATTGAATTAAACTGGAAGTATTTGCAACTAACCCTTAAATGTGATGAATTCATTTGAATACATGCTGCTTTTTTTTGTGGTTGCTCTGCTTTTCATTTAACAGAGTCAAAGTCTCAATTTTAATCAAACGTGTGGGAGTCAAAGCAACAGCAGCATAAAAATCTGATTTTACAAACTGTTTTCTCTTTTACTTTTACTTACAAATTCTTCCTGTCTCTTTTTTTTTTTTATCTCTTTTCTCTTCACAGTAAACTTTGACCACTTTCAGATACTGCGGGCCATCGGGAAAGGGAGCTTTGGAAAGGTAATGTGGTCTTTATTTACATGTGTGTGTGTGTGTGTGTGTGAGTGTGTGTGTGTGTGTGTGTGAGTGTGTGTTGTCAGTGATCATCCTCAGACAATCAGAGACGACCCGCTGAACTGGCCGGGAGCGATTTCACTTCAATACTCTTCTCAGCGGGTACGCAAAACATAAGAATTTTTAAACTTCACGTTTGGTTTTTAAACAGCGTCCGTCAGGATTCGTGTAATTCTTTCTGTGAGGCCACTTTAAGGAGAGGCAATTAAATTTTTCATCTCATGCCAGCCAACCTGTTGGGAGTTCTGACCTCACTTCTCCATTTAATTAGGGAGCAGCGTGGCGCTCGTTGGACGGGTTCAATACGTCTGGATGAGAAAACCGGTGCGTGTCAGCGTGTGTGTGTGTGTGTGTGTGTGTGTGTGCGTGTCAGCGTGTGTGTGCGCTGCACACTGTGAAAGCCAATTACAGCAGTTCTGTTCAGCTTTGTCTCAGGTTTCAGGACCATCCTTGGTTCACCAGTGGCTGCGGTTACATGATGTTTTTTAATTCGGAATTAATAATTAGGAATTAAATAATTCCAAATTAAACTATTTTCCTTCAAGTTTACATGGAAATAGTAATTCCGAATTAAGGTTTACATGGAAAACACGTTTGTTCGGCTTTATCCAACTCCGCTTTAGGTCTGGGGGTTGGGAAGGGTTCTGATTGGATGAGGGTGGGGGGGGGGGCATCTTTACACATCTACCGGAAGAAAACAAACTTAGCTAACTCGGTTAGCAACAACATTCCACTTATTTTTGACCTGGGTGGCGTCTCTATCTGTGAAACCTCCTTCATTTAACCTGGCCGCTTTGAAAAGCTCACAATTTTTATGTTTCCTTCCATCTGTTCTTTTAATTATTTCCAGTTCCTCCAAGCTATTTATTAAATAAATCGTCTCTGCTCTTGAACACCGTTTACTGCGTGCTGCCATTTTGAAAACAAGCCCAGCGCGGAATATAAGCGTCATCGCGACAGACGGGCAAGAGAACTAGCATGCGCAGAAAGACGGGAATTAATTTAAACAGGAATGAGTGTAAACATGACCGCGGAATTATTTAATTCGGAATTAAAATGGGAATAAACCAGCCACTTACTTCGGAATTAAGTTTAATTCGGAATTGACATTTTCATATGGAATTAAGTGTTTACATGGTAACTTTTATTCGGCTTTAATTTTAATTCTAAATTAAAGAGGAATTACACTTCCCATGTAAACGCACCCATTGATGATTTAACTTGAGAACTATTTCTTAGCTGAATAACTTACGTCAGTTCATGTCGACTGTGTCAGGCTTCAGGACTGATTTTTGTCTCACACCATCTGGGTCCGGAGATTGAAAAAAAAAAAAAAGATCACCATCTTGAATCCCAAACATCATGTTAATGTGATATTTGTTCATTATAGCTACTTGTTTTTGTGCACGCCTTTGCAAACTTCTCCACTGAGCTGCTCACAAGACAATCTTCCCCCCCCCCTAAAAACACATCCCTTGTTTGTATAAAAAGTTATCACACAAAACGCTGAATACATTACCATTTCAATGTATGTTAATTTCCACTCGCTGCTTTGTTCCCTCCAGCTGCTGCTGGTATTGAAGAGACTCTGCTGTCAGTCAGGAGGCAGAAAGCCTTTAACTGTTATTCCTCACACTTGAACTTCTCTGAGGGACCTCCACACCTAGATCAACGGTCACTGAGTTTTTGGGTTTTAATGTAGCGCCACCCGTCCTCTGTGGGCAGTTTCCTTCTTCGGACCCGGTTGCGCTGCCAGAGACCGCGGAGTTTGATGGTCCTACAGAAACTTGTTCCTCGGACGACACTCTTCTGGACTCTGATGTTCCCAGGATCTGCTGGAGCCTCAAGGACCAGCTACCACCGACAACGCTGTTGGCTTCATCTGCTTTTCTATTGGACCTTTCAACCCTTGTTACTCCTTCCTGATGTTGCTGTCTCTTTATTTTATTTTATTTTATATTATTTTTTTTTATTTTTTTCTCTTGGGGTTGCTCGTCTTTCTGCTTTCTTCTGCAGTCTGTTGACCACCACGTTGTCTGGTTGGTTGGCCACCACCAGTTTATCAGGATCTTTGCTCTTTCATTCTCCACCACCAATCCTGACTTTGGGACTTCCGAGCCATATTCAGTCCAGATGTTCCTGTACAGTATTCCAGGTTCAGTCCAGATGTTCCTGTGCAGTGTTCCAGGTTCAGTCCAGATGATCCTGTGCAGTATTCCAGGTTCAGTCCAGATGTTCCTGTGCAGTATTCCAGGTTCAGTCCAGATGTTCCTGTGCAGTATCCCAGGTTCAGTCCAGAAGTTTCTGTGCAGTATTCCAGGTTCAGTCCAGATGTTCCTGTGCAGTATTCCAGGTTCAGTCCAGATGTTCCTGTGCAGTATTCCAGGTTCAGTCCAGATGTTTCTGTGCAGTATTCCAGGTTCAGTCCAGATGTTCCTGTGCAGTATCCCAGGTTCAGTCCAGATGTTTCTGTGCAGTATTCCAGGTTCAGTCCAGATGTTCCTGTGCAGTATCCCAGTTCAGTCCAGATGTTTCTGTGCAGTATCCCAGGTTCAGTCCAGATGTTCCTGTGCAGTATCCCAAGTTCAGTCCAGATGTTTCTGTGCAGTATCCCAGGTTCAGTCCAGATGTTCCTGTGCAGTGTTCCAGGTTCAGTCCAGATGTTTCTGTGCAGTATTCCAGGTTCAGTCCAGATGTTCCTGTGCAGTATCCCAGGTTCAGTCCAGATGTTTCTGTGCAGTATTCCAGGTTCAGTCCAGATGTTCCTGTGCAGTATCCCAGGTTCAGTCCAGATGTTTCTGTGCAGTATCCCAGGTTCAGTCCAGATGTTCCTGTGCAGTATCCCAGGTTCAGTCCAGATGATCCTGTGCAGTATTCCAGGTTCAGTCCAGATGTTCCTGTGCAGTATCCCAGGTTCAGTCCAGATGTTTCTGTGCAGTATCCCAGGTTCAGTCCAGATGTTCCTGTGCAGTATTCCAGGTTCAGTCCAGATGTTCCTGTGCAGTATTCCAGGTTCAGTCCAGATGTTCCTGTGCAGCATTCCATGTTCAGTCCAGATGTTCCTGTGCAGTATCCCAGGTTCAGTCCAGATGTTCCTGTGCAGTATTCCAGGTTCAGTCCAGATGTTCCTGTGCAGTATTCCAGGTTCAGTCCAGATGTTTCTGTGAAGTATTTCAGGTTCAGTCCAGATGTTTCTGTGCAGTATCCCAGGTTCAGTCCAGATGTTCCTGTGCAGTATTCCAGGTACAGTCCAGATGTTCCTGTACAGTAGTCCAGGTTCAGTCCAGATGTTCTTGTGCAGTATTCAAGGTTCAGTCCAGATATTCCTGTGCAGTATTCCAGGTTCAGTCCAGATGTTCCTGTACAGTGTCCCAGGTTCAGTCCAGATATTCCTGTGCAGTATTCCAGGTTCAGTCCAGATGTTCCTGTGCAGTATTCCAGGTACTTGGTTGTGGTGTTCCATGTGTCTCCTGCCGGTATTTTTTTTACGTCCCACAGTTATATCAAGTCAAGTCACATTAAAAACCAAAGTCCTTCACAGAATAAAAGATGAAACTAAGTGAAATACATTATACAAGAAAAAATAATTGAAACATTTCTCATGAACTAGAATGAATTGAAAAAGGAAAATGAGATAAAACCAATAAAAACGGATTAAAACACGCAATTTGAACCAAAAGCCAAAGAAAAAAGATGTGTCCTCAACAATGATTTAAGAAGACCTAACGTGGGAGCAGATCTTCTTTGGGGTGTAGACTGTTCTGGAATCCCAAAAGCTCAATCACCCCTCATCTCCAGTCTTGTAGGGAGCCAGTGAAGAGATCTTCAAACTGGTGGGATGTGATCCTTCTTCTTCTCTTCTTCCTCCTCACTGAGTTCATCGATTTTTTAGGAAAATTGTTTAATTTTCACATTTAAATTGTTTAAAATTTAAATGTGCAAAAACACTAATAATAAACAATAAATAGGTTGTTTTGAAGCAAATAGTTTCGACTAAATTTGTCCTCTGAATGATCAATATCATCTGATGAACATATACAACAACTTTATTTTTCATCTCTACTTTTAATTTTGATATTAACTGGGTAGAATATCGTATTATTTCGTGATATCGCAATGATATTGTATTGTGACCCAAGTATCATGATACATATCGTATTGCGAGGTTCTTGCCAATACTCTCTCCTAGTTTGGAGGTGTAATGGGTAAAAAGATCGACTAAAAAAAAGGCTGGAAATGTCCAGGTTACAAGTACATTACTGTTTTATTTACATATATGATTGGTTTATGTCATTTTCCAAGGTTAGAGCAAATACCAGAAGGCACAAATTAAAATATGCTAATATGGGCCGCCTCAGTAGCGCAGCGGTTAAGGGTGGTGGCTCGCAGGCTCAACTCCCAGCCTGCAACCATTTGCCTCATGTCTTCCCTGTTCTCTCTCTCTGCCCTGATTTTCTGTCTCCCATACTGTTAATAAAGGCCACCAGTGCCACAGAAACTTTAAGCAAATGCTAATGTGTGTGGAGAGAATCTCCAGCAGTCCCCTGCACTCCAGGTCTCAGTGATTGAGTGACTGGAGCCTTGTTTTTATCATCTTGTTAAAAGACTATTATCCGCCGTTAATACAAACTGCTAATTCACAAGCATGGCAATTTAACATCAGCTTACAATGAGTTGAATTCCAGTAAAGTCAAGGTTGAGTGACGTGTTTAAAGACACACGCCTCCACACGTGGAAAAACACTCACACAGACGCTCAGAAACACACCCAGATAAAATCTGTCCTTGCTGGAGGTGGTCCTGTTGGGGTTTGATGGCCCACCGGTGATGTTTCTGCTGTTTCTGAACGACGTGGGCATTTATCTTCCTGTAAAGCACATTTGGGAGAGAGGCAGCGTTGTTAGAAATAAATAAGATGTTAGAACTATGACTCCGAGACAAAGCACATATTAATGTGGAAAGTCATTATATTTTCAGAGTTTTCAGAGACAGAGAGGATGCCGGGAGGCAAACTTCTCCAAACGGCATTTTACAAGCGCTGGTTGTTCTCTGCTCTTCATCTTTGGGTTGTTTGTGCTCTTTGCAGTCATTTGTATTTGCATTAGCATGTTCTTGCACCACTCTTTTCGGAAAAGATCGTATTTTTAGTGTCAGCATGGCTGCACCAGGGAGTAATGAACATTTTCTGTCTCCACCGTTACCATCTGAAACACTGCACAAAGTAAGGCCTGGGCTGGAAATATCTTAAGAAATGTTGAGACAATAATTTAGAATTTAAAACATCTGAGTCCCAGGTTCAAAATTCTCACATACTGCACGTACTGCTTATCAATAAAGATGATGTGGTGAGAAGCACAATCCAGGTCTTTTATAGAACAACCTCATGTTTTCTATCATGATTTGGAAAAACCTGATATCTCTGAAATGCGATTTGATCTTGTAGCAGATGTTAGCTTTCCTGTGTGTGAGTGTGACTGAGTGAATGTGTGGTGTGCAGTAGTGTGTGTAAATGAATCTGTGGTCGTTGTGTTGTGATGTTTCATGCAACCCCGCTACCCCACAGCAGAACCTAAACGGCCCAAACAGCCGGAAACAATGCAGTTTTGTTGACGTCAAACACTTCCTTGGAAGCAGCCAGTGACCCTTCCCAGTACTACAGGCTGGTACTACGGTGCTGGTGTGTTGGACCAGTGTTGTGCAGGAACCCCCATCAGTGCACTGGATTTCCTCACAGACCCAACTGTAACCAGCCAGAGGGCCTCCAGGGTACGACCCGAGGAACCTCAGGGTACGACCCGAGGACCACTAGGGTACGACCTGATGACCAACAGGGTACGACCCGAGGACCACCAGGGTACGACCCGAGGACCACTAGGGTACGACCTGAGGACTACCAGGGTACGACCCGAGGACCACTAGGGTACGACCTGAGGACTACCAGGGTATGACCTGAGGACCACCAGGGTACGACCCGAGGACCACCAGGGTACGACCCGAGGACCACCAGGGTATGACCCGAGGACCCTCAGGGTACGACCTGAGGACCACCAGGGTACGACCCGAGGACCACTAGGGTATGACCCGAGGACCCTCAGGGTATGACCCGAGGACCCTCAGGGTACAACCCGAGGGCCACCAGGGTACGACCCGAGGACCACCAGGGTACGACCCGAGGACCCTCAGGGTAGGACCCGAGGTCCACTACGGTACGACCCGAGGACCCTCAGGGTACAACCCGAGGACCCCCAGGGTACGACCCGAGGACCACCAGGGTACGACCCGAGGACCACCATGGTACGACCAGAGGGCCTCCAGGGTACGACCCGAGGGCCTTCAGGGTACAACCCGAGGGCCCCCAGGGTACGACCCGAGGACCACCAGGGTACGACCCGAGGACCACCAGGGTACGACCCGAGGACCCTCAGGGTAAGACCCGAGGACCCTCAGGGTAGGACCCGAGGACCACCAGGGTACGACCCGAGGACCACCAAGGTACGACCTGAGGACCACCAGGGTACGACCCGAGGGCCCCCAGGGTACGACCCGAAGACCATCGCGACTGCTCCCCCCCCCCAGGTCTCTCCAGGGCACGTCAGCGCAACAACAGGCCTCGAAAACTAACACTGACCATTAACCTCTATTGTATGATGAAAGTAAATTAGCATGTATGAACAAACTCAGGTCACGTTTGTGTCAAAGCTCATTTTTGAACAAGGCTGAATGTGTGGTATTCCAAACCAACCGTGTCTGAGGTGGAGGTGGGAGCTTTTTGTGCAATTATCAACAAGATGGTCCATTAGGGCTGCTTGAGTTTGGCCAAAAGCAATCCATCACAATTACCGTGGTCGTTATGGAAAATCATTAAATAATTAGTTTTACAGCATGCATTTGATTAAAAAAAAAAAAAGAAAAGAAGTATCTTAAAAGCTTTCCAAGCTGAATTTACACCCCCCCACCCCCCCCCCCCCCCCACCCCCCCCACCCCAAAAAAAGGTATATTTCAGCTGCAAGAACCTTTTCCATGAAGCATTTAGTCCTGGTTGGCAGGAAGCACCCAAACCTTTTAATCTTATAATCTATAAAAGCCTTGTGATCAATTCAAATCACATATAGTCATCTGGTATAAGCTCCGTCTGCAGAGAGTGGACTTGGAGAAATCCACTGACGCAGCAGCTTCCTGCTGGGTTGTGTGGAGGTGTGAAAAGGCCTGTTTGTGCCTTTTAATGTCACACCCCTCTGTGAAACAATCAGCAATTTACATTTAATTTCACTGACTCACGACTTTTTTTTAAGTCACAGACTGCGTTCGGTCTCTCACGCCCTCAAACACAGCTCTAATCAAGGTGCAACGGGCGGCGCCTCCAACTGGGAAAAGTAAAACGAAATGCCGATTTCCAAGTGAGTAAATGAGGCGAGGCTTCGACTAAAGGTAGTTTGCACAATAAATGCAACGGCTTCTTTCATTTATCGTGAACTCAAGATTGAAAATCACGTGACAACGGAAGGGAAAGATTTTTTAATGAAGACTAGAACTGATAATGGGGTCTATGTATCTATCTTATCTATCTTGATCCTTTATTAATACCTGTATCTATATTTATTCATTTTGTCCAGCATTTGCAAGCTGCCTGTCAGCCATATAATGTGTAATTGATGCTTTCAGTTCAATTAATTCAAACAAAGTCAGTGGAACACTAACAAAATGTCACCAAATTCACTTTGTCCCTTTAAAATCTTTGGGAAAATGATGTAAATGTATTGTAAGATGAATATTGATACATATTGTATCGTGAGCCGAATATCGTGTATCGTATCGCGAGATTAGTGTATCGCTACAGCCCTACTTGTTAATATTAAAAAAGGCACCTTGAACTGATGGAAATATATGCATCAGAAATACAAACTGAAAAAGTGCATTCTAGAAGTTTACAAAAAGTAAATAAACATAGAAAATGACACTGACACAAGTTAGATTCAAACATTTCTACCTTCTTACCCATCTTTGCCCGTGAGTCATCTTCAGCAAATTGCTTGGATTTTTCAAAAGCCTCGCCGATGTGTGTAAGTTCCGGTGAATTCTCTGCTGCTGGCTCGCTCACGTTAGCGTTAGCTCACATTAGCTCACATTAGCTCAATTTCAAAACTTTCAAAACTGATGGTTACATTTCAGATGGCTGATCAGGTTTGACGTATTAAAGCTTGTGCTATTTTTCCCTCCTCGTGGAATTCACTTGGAGCATTCGTCTCAAATAACCAGCGAACTATCTTCTTCTGAAACTTTAAAGAAGTTCTGTGCCGCCATGTTTGTTGTGATCAGCACAATGCAGGCTGCATTCAAGGTGTAACGTAAATTCCTCGTATCGTATCGTATAGCGAGATTAGTGTATCGTTCACGCCCTAATCACCACTCCTGTCGCAGTCGGCGTTCATCTCTTCCTCGTCAAATTGACGGGAACATCGCCTGGAATTTATTGTAAAGTTCAGCGCGTCAAAATTCTTCCCCGTTTCGTCCTCGCCGCTAAATCAGTGCCTTCCACGTCAGTGGGAGTTCGCACAGTCGCTTTCTAAACGAAGTTTATTGCTCATCTCACAAAAGCCCCAAATACAGCGGGAACAAATCGTAACCGTGCTCCATATCTTTATTAACAGTGCTTTTCTTTACATTTAGATATGATTAACATAACAACCATTTAAAATAACTAACAAAGCGGAGGTCGTTGGAGACCAAAGGCGTTTCCATCTCGAACGAAGCCCTCAAAGCAAACTGAAGAGGTCCAGAGGGAGATCAGCCCTCTGTTGCTTTCTTTGCCAGTTTCTGCATCAGCTCCAGACGGGGAATGACAGAGAGCTGAGATACCCCCAACGGGGAGAAGACAACCAGTCCACACGGTCACCACATGCCGGTGAACGTGGATGGGCGGGAGACCCGCTGGTTGAAGATGGAGGAGGGCGATAACAAGCTTCAGAAACACGGATTGAGTTTGAGATATCCAGATCGAGAGCCAAAAGTGTACGGTTTCATCAGCAGTGGGTGATGATGGATTTATAAAGCAAGACACGAGGAGAGCATATTCGCAAACCAGAATACAACACAGGGAAAATGCTTCTCTTTTTTTGTTTGTTTCCAAAAAAATTGAGATTGAAAATGAAATGTAATTCTTCCAGCTTTGCTTTTTGCCCAAACAAAACTGTGATAGGCTCCGGCAGATCCCCGACACGCTCTAATAAGAATAAACAGGTATAGATGATGGATGGATGGATTATTCATCCAACTGGAATAACAGGTTAATGTTAAGATTCATCAGATGGAGGAATCAGGTTTTATTACAAGCATGAATAATTGTTTTGATTTTAGTGCATCAAAAATTGAATCTTGTTGCTGGCGCTAGAAGTAAATCATCCTCTTTATCGAAATGCTCTGCAACCTGCTCAAACTATAAACTGACCTTTCTGGATCTCTTGTATTTATTAAACTTCCTTCTTCTTTCAGCGCGATTGTAAAGTGTAAGAGGAGCATGCTGGTAAAAAAAAAAAAAACCTTTGTTACCAAAGTAGAGCAGTGTTTTATGGCCCCGTCGTCTGAACGACTTGTGTGACGTGATACGAGAGGTGGACTGTATAATAACCGGACAGACCTGGAAGTGGGGAATATTGAGCTTGGTTCTCACGTGCACGTGGCCAAACGAACGTGAAGCAATCGCACATCACAGAATGAGAGTAGTTAACAGGCCCGACACTGAACCAAGGGCCCGATCTTCCACCAGATCTGCTAAAGCTGCTATTAAGGGATAGCGGGTAGCGGGAGGGGCATTCCCCCGCAAAGAACGCAATCTTTCACCTTGCTAAACCCGCTATCCCACCTGCGCTACCCGCTACATTATGCATAGGAGCGGTTAGGGCGTTCCACCTGTTAAACCAGTCAGTGCGTCAGTAGCCGTTGCCTTTAAAAGCAGGTTGCGCTACCCGCTAACCGCTATGGAGCATCTCTTCATCCAGATCAGAGCAGCTCTCATGCGCAGCTCGTCTGGGACTCTGCTGTAGAGCTTCCTCCTCTTCCTTCCTCCTCCTCCTCTGCACTGATATATACATATAAATATTTTTACAAAGACAATTCCTATCAGCTACCTGAAAGTCCCAGATAGTTGGTGTCCTCCCAGTAAACACACTCTGGTCGTCTATGGTTTAACTGGAGAGCAAGCCATTTAAGATGATCTCTGCTAATTTCTCAGGGGTTCAACTGAGGCCAAATCTCGCTTTTTATACAAAAGTTAATTCAAGACGTAGAGCCGTTTGTGCACGTCCACATGTGACCAGGTGGACACACATTGATGCCATTTGGACGCGCTCTTGTACGCGTCGACATGCGGTTTGCAGGTAGCGGGTGGTCTGACCCCTTGCTACCCGCTACCCGCAAGCCTAAACCCACGATCGCAAGATACTGAGTTTGCGGAAATGGGAAAAGACACGCCCATTGCCACACCTACAGTCTGAGTAAGGGAGTCAGCATAACGGGTAGCGGCTTTAGCGAGCGGAAGATTGCATTAGCGGTTAGCAGAGGTTCCTATACCCGCGATTTGTGGCTAGCGGCTAGTGTTAATGGGTAAGGGAAAGTAATATCCCACCTGAAAAGGTAAAACATGGCAGTAATATGATTTGAAATCCCACAGCCTCTCCTCACTTCTTCCTCTGATGTCTTCGAGCATCTGTAGTTTGGCAGAGGGGAGTCTCTGAGTAAAAATAATTGCCTTCCACCTTTTCCCCATGAGCACCACACTATCCCCCCTGTGCATCTCCACACCCTCGACGCTTCCTGCGTAGGAGCGTTGGTGTTTCAGCCGCAGGGCTCATTAAAGCCTGAGCCATGAGAGCCGGGGGGGCGGGGGGTGACAATCACTGGAAGTGTAGTGACAGCTCTCTAATGCCAACAGTCACAGCAGGTTAACGTCCAAACACAGAGCAGGGAGGTGGATGCACATAGACAAGGTGGGTCGGAGGTATTCCCTGTGCTACGTGGACCGTTCTCATTAGGACTGGTTGTAATGGAGGCAGAAAGAGAGACGAACAGACACCACTACTGTCTCTACTGTGGGAGAGTAAGAGAGAGAAGAGGGAAAAAGCACCGCCAAAGACACTGACTTGTTAATCCTACTGGAGGTAGCAGCGTCTGTGAAAGGTCCGGAGACGATGAACCTTTGTTATCATTACCTGGAGGGCCGACACTGGAGCAGGTATTGCTCACGAAGCCCTCTTGCTCCCCTTTACCTTACTACCTGCAGGTTTGATGTTGAGAAATTGCTTCACAGAGTTCATCTGGTGACTTTTTAGCCCCAAAATGGACGCCCTGCCGTTACGTCCCGCCTCCATACGTGCACACTACGAAGCCCTACCGCACAGCCTCTGAAGAAGCAGGGACCATATGGGTAAAATGGCTTCGGGACTCATGAATCTGTTTGAAAACATTTCCAAAGAGCTTCTTTGTTCCCATGTTCACTTATTTATTAGTTTATTTTTAACTGTACTTTTTTAAAAATTTGTTGGCTGAGCATGCTGAATCTAAAACAATAGGCCAACTGGATGCATTGATGTTAACGTTCCTGCCAACACGATATAAGACATGTTGGAAACTAGAAAGGAAGCAACAAAGCAGTTTTGACCTCTAAAATGTCCGCTGACTGTGCATCTTATTTCTTTGTCCGAGTTTGGCAGCGAGCGCCTTTCGTGCACGCGCTCGACACCTACGTTAATGAGCTCTGGATCCCAAGACTGTGCAACATTTCCGCTAATAGAAGGATTAAACTGTTGCTCGTATTAATTACCGTTCCATCCATTCTTCTCAAGAGAAATCTTTAAGTATCAGCGTTCACATTTAATTCACAGCCCGTCTTATCCAGTTACAGGAGAGTTTTGTTCTGCCCGCGTTTTGTTTTTTTTATTTATTTATTTTTTATATCTGTGAAAATTAATTGAGAATTTAGAGCAAAACCGTTACATTTTCTGATTATAATCTGATAAAACTCTATATTATCTAACTTCCCCAAAGTGGCATGAAATTAGAGCAATTTAGAGCCTCTACTACGCTGCACTTTCTTTAGGCATTTCTCACGCCCAATTTAATTAAGAAATATTGTTTGAAATTTATTTGAAACTCATTCCTTTTCGAAGGGTTAACAAAAGGATCGTACCTGTTCCCTGCTGACTTTATGGTAACTGAGCAGCGTCCTCCTCTTTATTTGGGGGATTTATGACCTTGCGACGGCGTCTGACACTGGACAGCATAGTTACATTTGTCAGACACGTAAGTCGTCATCCCAATAGCCTTTTCATATGAGTTAAACCCAAAATCATCCGTCAGACCGTGTCAACGCCTCGTACAACCGCACTGTCTGAATTTTAATGCAGCCCTTCGCAAAAGTTGAATGAATTCAGAAAAGTTGGGGAAGATTAAACTCACTCTGTGGAGAAAAGTTAATCTCATAAAAATGATAATGGCCCCATCAATTCAGTGATATTGTTATTGTGCTATCACATTACCATCTTCTATCTGTCGGAGATTTGGTAATGCCGTTAAAGTGATGCCAGGCGAGAGAGCAGACTTTTTTACTTGAGGCTTCAGTCAGTCATAGCGCTTTCCATCAAGAATATTTTAGACGTTTCTGCAGGGTTCTCGTTCTAACTCTAGTCAGCTGCTGATTAAACTGCCTGGCTAAGCTAACGGTAACTGTTAGAGGAGGGAATTTTAAAGATGATTTTAGAAACATCAAAGTGGCACTTAAAAGCAATATTCTCTTCCTCAAGTGTTGTGTTCGACACTTTTAAAGCCTCATTTATGATTCTCCAGAGCAGATACGTGTGAAGGTAACGCACTGGTTTCGTCCATCTTTGTTGAAGACACCTGTTGGAGACACCTGTTGGAGACACCTGTTAAAGACACCTGTTGGAGACACCTGTTGAAGACACCTGTTGAAGACACCTGTTGGAGACACCTGTTGGAGACACCTGTTGGAGACACCTGTTAGAAACACCTGTTGGAGACACCTGTTGAAAACACCTGTTGGAGACACCTGTTGGAGACACCTGTTGGAGACACCTGTTGAAAACACCTGTTGGAGACACCTGTTGGAGACACCTGTTGGAGACACCTGTTAAAGACCTGTTGAAGACACCTGTTGGAGACACCTGTTGGAGACACCTGTTGAAGACACCTGTTGGAGACACCTGTTGAAGACACCTGTTGGAGACACCTGTTGGAGACACCTGTTGGAGACACCTGTTGGAGACACCTGTTGAAGACACCTGTTGAAGACACCTGTTGGAGACACCTGTTGAAGACACCTGTTGAAGACACCTGTTGGAGACACCTGTTGGAGACACCTGTTGGAGACACCTGTTGAAGACACCTGTTGGAAACACCTGTTGGGACACCACCTGTTGGAGACACCTGTTGAAGACACCTGTTGGAGACACCTGTTAGAGACACCTGTTAGAGACACCTGTTGAAGACACCTGTTGGAGACACCTGTTGAAGACACCTGTTGAAACACCTGTTGAAGACACCTGTTGGAGACACCTGTTGGAGACACCTGTTGAAGACACCTGTTGGAAACACCTGTTGGAGACACCTGTTGGAGACACCTGTTGGAGACACCTGTTGAAGACACCTGTTGGAAACACCTGTTGGAGACACCTGTTGGAGACACCTGTTGGAGACACCGATATGAAGTCCAAGAAGATCTCAATAAAAGTTAACAAACTGACATAACTTAATAAAACTTAAGTTGTGGCCGAATCAGCAGCTTGAGGCGTTTTGAAAAAGACAGAAGATCACAAAATCTTTTCCTATTTGAGGAAAAACCCCTTCGCATTCAAGAGTGTAAATACTAGGGATGCAACGGTACTCGGTAAAATGCCGAACTGTTTGGTACGACCTGCACGGGACAATACGCTTTTATGTCCCGCGGTATTTATGTTCCAGTAACTTTGCATTGGACTGGCTCCAAAAACTATTATTTCAGTTTTGTCTTCATTTAACTGAAGAAAGTTCTGACACGTCCAGTCTCTAATCGGATCAATGCATCTTGTCAGATTGGACTGTAGTCTCCTGGTGAGATGGTTATGTAGATTTGTGTGTCATCAGCATAATTGTGGTAACATATTTTGTTGTTTTTCATAATTTGAGCGAGTGGGAGCATGTAGATGTTGAACAGCAGTGGCCCCAAGATGGAGCCTTGAGGAACTCCACAAGTTATTTTAGTTTACTAAGATTTATAGTTACCTGTAGACACAAAGTAGTCCCTCTCTTTTAGATAGGACAATAAGTAGGGATGTCCGATAGTGGCTTTTTTGCCGATATCCGATATGCCGATATTGTCCAACTCTCAATTTCCGATACCGATATCTACCGATACCGATATATGCGGGCTAGTTTTCCTCAAATCTAATTTTAGGTAACATCACATATCTCCTGTCGTGGAATTAACACATTGTCTGTGCAAAATAAAAAAAAAAAAAAAAAAACGATACCGATATTTACCGATATTACATTTTTATGCCAATATCGGGCCGATAATATCGGTGGGCCGATATTATCGGACATTCCTAACAATAAGTAAGATCCAGTTGTTACCAGTTGAGCGTCTTGGCGCAGCTGATGTGCTTTTTTAAATACTGCAGAACGAATCATTGGACGCGCATTTAAAGATCACGAACAATTAACGTTCCTGTCCATCCTCAACCACCAACAGTTTCAGACATATTGGAAATAAATTCCCGCATCCAACCTTTTTCTGGCTTGACACCAGAGACAAAGATCTCCTTGGTTTCCTCCACAGCAGACATCTGGATGAGCTGCCACAGCTGCACGTTTATTCCATTTGGACGCGCTCTTTAACGCACCGACATGCGAGTTGCGCTTTCCACAAACTCGGTATCTTGCGATCGCGGGTTTAGGGTCTGAAACTGTACCGAATCCGTACCGAAACCGTGACACAAAAACCGCGGTACGGACCGTAGCGTGAGCCAACTGTACCGTTGCACCTCTAGTAAATACGATCGTGAATGTAAATACAACCAGATAAAAACCACTGGGAACATTCGAGAACAGGAAATACAGATTAGACGTCACCAGGAAACATCCATAAAGCCTCCCTAGCTCTGGGATTAGATTGTTCTGACAGGTGAAACCAAGTTAAACAATTATAATGATGGCAGGAGAAAAGTCCAGAGACGCAAAGGAACAGCTCCAAAGCATGGTGGAGGCAGTGTTATGATACGGGCATGTATGGCTGCAGGTAGCTCACTGGTGTTTATTGAGACTGCTGACAGAAGGCCCTCAAGACCTTCTGAAGGCAAAGAAATTGATTACTCTTCTGTGGGCGAATCATCTGCCTGACCTCAGCCTGATAGAGCACTTACTGAAGACAAAACTGAGGGAAAAACGCTCCACAAACAAGCAGCAACTGAAGACAACTGGAATTCCCAAATAGTAAATGTAATTTTTTTTTGTTTACACAGTTTACACTTTTACTTCGCAGTTATATTATATATTTTAAAAAAATCCAAATACCTTTGGAAAGGGCTAACCTTGCAGATTATTACTAAGGGCTTAGAGCAGTAAATCTTTCACATTTGTCAATGTAAACCGAATATACGCTTTGCGAGAAGTTTGTGCGAGAGCTACAAAGCGTGAATGTCAATGTTGTGGTTCGTTGCACAAGGACGCGAAAGGTGAATTGATTGACATTTCCTTTAACTGAGCGCGCAGGAAAGGAAACTTTTAGATAAAAAAAGAGAGAGGGACGCTGTCGGAGCTGACTGCTGAACTGAGAAACCATGTCAGATCCCTGTCGTTAACAAGTCAGAGATCATGTGACAGGAAGGATAACAGTCAACACAACGTCTGACTGACTGACACAAAGCTTTAACTCGGAGGACGCGCCGCATCATGAAGGACCTTCGTTTATCTCACGGCATCTGTTTTCGTCAAGATCATCCAGAACCAGATAGCTGGATTGCAAATTCTGCCATGTTGCTGAATATGGATGAGATATTTAATCCTTAATGAAACACCGTTACACCTCTAACAGCATCGGTTCATCTAAAGAAAATATACTTGAGAATATACTTGAGATAAGCCCCATAGCTGCCTGCGTGCATCTTTCATCTCCTTTCCATACTTTGATGCGTGTAATCCTCATTATGCCGTCCTTTATGTTTTCCCACCTTCATAGTCACGTGGTTTCAAAGTCTTTCCATTTATTGTAAAGAAATTGGAAGCGAGCATGAATTCCACATAAGCTCATTTATATACTTTTGAACTTTGACAGCAGATTTCTCCTCATGGTTGTCTTATCCCAGGAGGTGCTTTCAAAATATTCATATTAGTTTAATCATGTCTATTTAAAGTTTGTCTTTAGTTTTAATACATGCAGGACTATATTTAGAAGTCTGGTTCGCTCAGTGTTACTCTGTTGTATGACATAATGTCTGGACCAGGTACTTTAGATTAAGTTAATGTTATTTCCAAATTCAATAGTTCACCTATTAGCTTTTCTTTGGTGTCCCAAGATGCAAATGCACTTTTAAAGGAAACATATATCTGGTACCGATGGTTGGAACCAGTGCGGCCCACACACACGTGACCAAGATTTACACGCATGGCGTCGAACGACTGAAATCCACACGCATGTGACTGACTGAGAGCGGTCACGCTTGGTGATATGACCTCAAATTAATATCACAATTAAATCAATATTTTACCTTGATTAAGATTAATGAGAAGATTATTCATTTATTTTTTTATTTCAGTGGTGGGATGCAATTTTTAAAGATTTATCTAATTGATTAGAAGCTTCGTAATTGATTATTTGCAGTTCATCGCATCTTTATTAAATAACAATATTTGACAACATAATTCCTTTTTCAATTCATATAGATCTTGCTTGATGACCGAATTAAAAATGTTCACTTCTTTCTCTATATTTATTTGTATATTTTTCATTTGTCTACTACATTCACAGATTAGTGCAAACTCGAAGTGAAATTATAGCTATTATAGTATTTTGAGACTTTTTGTGAACTCAGGCACGAACCCACACATGACTTCAGTCTGGATGAGGATGGGGGAGGAAGGAGGGAGGGAAGGGTCTGCCGCAGCTGCTTTTTAGAGGGGGGAGGAGTCAGCCGCAGCTGCGTTATGGACGGGGGAGGGGTCCGCCGCAGCTGCTTTTTAGAGGGGGGAGGAGTCTGCCGCAGCTGCTTTATAAATGGGGGGAGGGGTCCACCGCAGCTGCTTTTTAGAGGGGGGAGGAGACCACTGCAGCTGCTTTATAAATGGATGAGGAGCCCGCCGCAGCTGCTTTATAAATGGCGGGAGGGTTCCGCCGCAGCTGCTTTATGGACAGGGGAGGGGTCTGCCGCAGCTGCTTTATGAATGGATGAGGGGTCCGCCACAGCTGCTTTATGGACAGGGGAGGGGTCCGCCGCAGCTGCTTTATATAAATGGATGAGGGGTCCGCCGCAGCTGCTTTATGAATGGGTGAGGAGCCCGCCACAGCTGCTTTATAGACGGGGGAGGGTTCCGCTGCAGCTGCTTTATGAATGGGGGAGGAGTCCACTGCAACTGCTTTATAAATGGGGGAGGGATTTGCCGCAGCTGCTTTATAAATGGGTGAGGGTTCCGCCACAGCTGCTTTATGGATGTGAAAGGGGTTTGACGCAGCTGCTCTATAAATGGGGGAGGGGTCCACTGCAGCTGCTTTATAGATAGGGGAGGGGTCCACCGCAGCTGCTTTATGGACAGGGTAGGGTTCCGCTGCAGCTGCTTTATAAATGGGGGAGGGGTCTGCCAAAGCTGCTTTATAAATGGGGGAGGAGTCCGCCGCAGCTGCTCTATAAATGGGGGAGGGGTCCACCCAGCTGCAGCTGCCGTGCTTTAGCCGAGTATTCAGGTCCAGCCCAAGTGGATTCTTTCTTCTACATCTCTGTGGTGTTTCACCAAAACATGCTGGAAATTCTTTGTCATTAGAAAATTGTGTCAGCTTGTGAAGAAAAGTGGCATAATGTCTCCCTTTGAGTAAAAATACCAAAAGTTCTCAAACTCAGAAGTTGGACTGTTTATTACCGTGTACTATATTAACTGTCCAATCCCAATACAGCTGTTGACTTCTAACAAAAAAAAGGGGAAATCCTTTATCAAAGAAATACAGCTGCCAATGCTGCTTTAACTCACTACGATGTGGAACTCACTGGATTCATTTTAAGATCATGTGAGGTCAAGGATTCACGTGATCAGAACCAAAACAATGAATATCTTCATTGTTAGACTGATAGATAGTTCAAACCCAAATTATCTTCTTGGGTTCAGAAGAGTGGCTGTGAAGAAACTTAGTCTCTTAATATGGAAATCTACCACTCCATCCAGATCTTCTTAAGAACATTGGCTTATAAAAAAAAAAATAGAGAGATCGTCTTATAAACCCTGCAGTAAGGTCAGATCTGAGAGTTTGGACCTCTCTTGCCTCAGCACACAATTATACTTGAGGACCCTTAAATTAGACCATACGACCACGATTCCAAAAAAACGTAGGAGACAGTGTAAGATGCAAATAAAGAGAGAATGAATCATTTTAAAATCTCATAAACACATTTTTTATTCCCAACAGCACAAAGAACATAACAGATAGTTTGAGTCTGAATAATTATCAGAATAACAAATGAAAATAGTCATTCTTTTGGTTCTAACTACATGAATCCTTCACCTCATATGATCTTAAAATGAATCCAGTGAGTTTTAAATGGCAGCGAGTTAAAGCGGCACGAAGAAACTTGCTATTTTTAGCTCAGTGGGTCCCCCTACAGATGTGGAGGGGAAGTTGCTTTTATGACGCCGTCAAAGATTTACTCTTGTTTGCTCACTTTCTCATTTTCTCTTCCATTATGACTTTCTTGGTAACTAGTTTCATTATTGTTGATGTGGGACATACTGCCATAAAGCGATACGCAGTTGTCGCAGGATGTTTTCATGGTTTTCATGGACAGAAGACTGCTTGAGTTAGATAACACTTCCTAAAAGCCTGAAATAAATAAAATATCCCTTTAAATGAATTTGAAACTAATAAATTTGACATGAAAAAAATACTTCTTTGTGCTGTTTTAAGTTTTAAAAATTGACCAAATGTGACCACTTGTATCAAAACCAGTAGCCGTAAAGTAGCCATGTTGTTCTTGTTCTTGATCGTTGCATTAATTTTATTTCAGATGATTCAAAAATTAGAACTAAAAAAAACATGTCTCCATTTTGTTTCCCTCCAAAGCCTGATTTTGCAGGCCTCGGCCTCAGACATCCAGCCCGTGACTGCACCTACTAATGGTCCCGCCTGCAGTAATAGTGCATCCTGGAGCTGAGCAAATGGATCGGGAGGTTCGGTAAACACTTGCATTTCCTGCAGGCTGACAGCAGCTGCCGTGGACTCCAAGACATCCAGTGGAATGAACCAAATGAAAGTGCAAATTATTCCTTCTTCTCCCTGGATGACAAGTTTATCAGACCCTGAAATTGCGTTTGCGTTGCTTGCCTCTCCCAAAGCACTCTTTTCAAAATCCAGAACTGACAAGAATGCCCCATTTGTATGTGTGTTTGTGTGTGTTTGTGTGTGTGTGTCGAAACCATAGGCATTTTTTTTTTCATTTAATGGCTTGATTTTTGGTTTTACATTGTCAGTAACACCATGTAACTGACACTGGTACTTGTAGGGCCAGAACGAAATCCGTTTTATTTTTTCTCAAATTCTGTTTTAATTTTTTCCATTTTTGCAGTTTTTTGGTTTTTAATTTTTGAGAATTCAGTTTAAAGTATTTTAAGCAAATTTAGCCCCAAGACAGTATATAAAATAATGAAATATAGACAATTTATGCAATTATAACTGTAAACTTGAATGTTTTCATACTTTTAAACATATTGTGTCCAATAAAACATTAGTTTTCTTGACAAAGAAAAAAAATTCAAAAGTTCTTTTTATGAAATGAATAACTAAGAAAAAAATAACTCAAATAGGTAAAAATCCATTTAAAGTGCAAAAAAGAAAGAAATTGCAACAGCAGTAAACTAATCATTTTAGCTTGTTATCAGCGATTAGTTTGTCATGACGTACCTGATATTTTTCAGGTACGTCATGACAAACTGTGTCTGATAACAGAAAAAACTCTATTTACTATAGCTGATGTAGATACTATGAAATCCAAAGCACTGAACGCTGTTTTTTTTATTTAGGTGTTCCAGCTATTACAGACATCTCAGTTTAAATAAATAATTGTCAGCCTCTTTGTGTTTAGCTCAGTGAGCGACTCTCGCCTTTTAACGTTTGCGCTTTTCACTCATCAGGTGACCCTCATTTCGTGTCCATTCAATCGTGTGCTGGCAAAACTTGCAGAACACTGAATCGCCAGACACATAATAATCTCTGGTACCTGGGAGTAAACCGCTAGTCCCTTCGCTTCTTCGCCGGTTTCTCAGATGGCCACTTCGACGTGTTTTTTTGTTTTTTTTGTTAATGAGGAAAGCGGGGGCAGGAGGGGGCAGAGAAGCGAGCAGTGTCCCCAGCTTTTAGTGACCCCTCTTGGAACATTTTCTCAAAAGAAAAGTTCCTTTTAGAAAAAAACAAACTTTTACGCAAATTGCCATTCAGTTCTGTTATATTGTGCATTTAAAGTGAATTCCGCTTTTTTTTTAGTGATTCCGTGATCGGAAATTCTGTATCGAAAATTCTCATAGGATATGCACCATCTCCTGATACATGGCACCATTTTTAAAAAGAAAAGGCAAAGTTAGCGGCAGCAGCTAATTCAAGACTGTGGTTATTTGTTTCTAGGGTAATGTTTGTCTCTTTATTGTGGGAAAACGACCACACGTCAACAATGAAATGGAGCTGCTGTTAATCTTGATCAAAGATATAACTTCAGACTAGGGATGCACATTTTGGATTTTTTTTTTATGACCGTTAACTGGCGCCCTTTAACGATTAATAACCGTTAATAGATAAGTCCGGGGGGGTTGGCTGCCGTGATGTTGCGCGCGTTGTCGTGGACGCATGCGGACACTTCCCCGTGTATACTCTCCTGGCAATGTGTCGCCGTCAGCTTGTCGCAGAGATGCCGCCGTCACTTTTGATTTATACTAGCGCGGTCTCCGCTATGTTATTCCACGCCACAACGCAAAAGCAACAATCACGAACTAGCTAAATTTACTAAACTTATCTCTTGCGTTTTTCCACTTCCTCACCGTCTCGGCCGTATCCAGACCCACATTCATCGCTATCTCCCTCCATGAATTACTAGAATATGTGCTGTCTTTGTGGTGTGGAGAACCAGAATCGTACAGATGTGGGTACTTCCTCATTTTTTCGATGACGCGCTCGTTTCTACGCGGATGTAGACATGACCAATCAGAGGCCTGTTGCACCTGTCGACACGCCCCCATGTAGTGCTGGGCGATATGGAAAAAATCATATATCACGATATAGACTATTTTATATCACGATAACGATATTAAAGTATGTTTTCAGTTATTCTCTGAAAAGTTTGACAAAAATTTCATTGCTTACTTTTCAACTTTATTTTGAAAGGACATTTAGCTGAACTGTCACAAACATACATTTTAGTGCAGCAAAAACAGGTAGGTACAGAGGTACAGTAGCTTTCACATTTTTTTAAAGTGCACAACAGTTTCTTAGAGGAAAAACACATTTTTGCACTGAAGTTCAGCTATAAAAAATAAAAACAAATTATTTTTCAACTTTCTGAAATCTGTAACCTTGTAGTGCAAAGTTTGCAAACCAATATAAAGTGTCTAAAGTAAACATCAGGGTTGAAGAGAACTCTGTTTAAGGCATTAACCATGAATAAAAGTGCAAACATAAAAGGCTACTTTGTAGAAGTAGATATGATTCTATCAAATTTATCGTTGCAGGTTATTTAATTACATATTTGCTGTCATAATTGATAAAATTAGGTTAGAAACGATAGAAACGATAGAAGAGAAATGGTACGATACACACTTTTATATTGCCCCCACGATATGTATCGTCATATTGCCCAGCACTACCCCCATGAGTTGATTGAATTACGTACCTTAAAAACAAAATTGACCGTTAGTATAAATCGGTTAGAGTTACTGTTATCGGTTAACGGTTAAACGGTTAACCATGTGTCCTGTCTCTGTTGACTCTGTGCCTAATGAAGTGGAAGACGAAATGCCAACTACCCATAGCAGGCCATATCATACTGTGATATATCTTCTTTTCCTGTCGGCTGTTCCTTTTAGGCTTCGCCACATCTAACATGAGTCTATTTAACATGAGTCTTGTGATTTGCGTACTTAGTTTGACATAGGTTTAACTGTGGTGGTCCGTACTCCCACAACCGTCTGCATTCATCCGGGCTTTGAACTGGCTCAAAGAAGACACTGGCTTGTGCCCCCTTTTAGGCTGCATTACCATACTGTAGTATGATAAATAAAAAAGGCCACCTGTGTCCAGGTAGGTCTACTCACATCTGCACTCTTTAATGCCACTGAAAATGAAAAATGGAAATACCTCCCTCCCTTGTTCAAATACATAAGGCAACAAAATAAAATAAGTCAAAACAGCAAATCCATTTTTTTAGTCAGTTTAACTTTGCTTTCTGCAAACAAACAAAATACACCCAACATGTTTGCAGCTCCTGTTCATGTCTAAATACAAGTAAATGACAGTTTATTAATACCCAACTGCTGCTGGTCCCATATGCGTCTCTTGTCTTTCCAAGGTTCATAACTGACTTCTGCTGTAATACATCCAGTCCAGGTTGTCTAGCTGATTAAGCAATAAATTAAAGTTTTTAAAGAGCAGGCTTTGCTTGGACTTCTGCAATTTAAAAATTAATAAAGTCCAAGCTCAGATCAGCCTGGCCCGTGCATTTATCCTCATGTGGGCCCCGCCTCCTGTTAGATGCACCTCAGTTCAAAAAGAAACATCCTCCTGTTGCTGTGGCATGTGACTGGCAGTGAGGTGTCTGATTGGTTTAGGGAATATCTCCAAAAATAGCAGCGTGTGCAGGAGGAGGGGGAGAGGAAGGTCGAGCACGGTGCTCACTCCACTATACACAGAAATAGAGGATTTAGGCTACATGATCTAACAGACCCAAAGAGGTTTTTGAATTGCTATTAAAGTAAAATGATTCTACCACGGTGCTTGATCAATATGAACAGGGATCAAAACTGCATAAAGTGGGACCTTTGATCAAATCTTTGTCAGATGAGAGCTGACTGACAGCAGTTCTTTCAAACATGGAGGACAGACAGCGTTGGGATCTGTGACCTACCAACAAACGCCACAAGACGTCGACTGCCGTCAACTGGTTTTTGTGAAATTTTAGTCTAACATAAGCTTGTCTCTAGCCTTCCTTTTTGCCATGGTATAATTCAAACCTTATTATCTTCTGTAAGCTTTTCTGACAGTGGACGTTCCCATTTGGTTATCGTTCTTGGACGAAGGACAGAGATGTGACCAGACAAGGCCACTTCAGTGGGCCAATCAGATTTCAGCAGGTGCCCCTGAGGCCCCGCCCATGGATAGCGAGCGCAGCTTTAAACTCAAATTAAAGGAGTGAAAAAAATACAACATACGTCTGAAGTTTTGGTGCGATGCCGTAAGCTGCGTCCCCGTCCCCGTCCCCTCCCTCCTCCGGCAGTAGACTTCTCTCCATCCCCCCCATGTGTCTCAGTCGGAGGCTTTTGGCCGACGAGGCACTTACTTGACCTAGAAAACACAAAATCTGCGGCTTCTCGAGTCCACTAGATTTAAAAACCCGGCCTCTTTCCTCCTCGGTGCCTTGTTTTTCCAGGAGCTTTAGACCTCCTGACAACAACTGATAGGACCGCCATCTGTAACAGAACAATGGAGTGGATCAGGAGGAAGGAGGCAGCGGGACGGAGAGGTAAACAGCGAGCTGACGTTCCCGGATTTAACAGTGATTTTCTGCTTTGAAGCACAACATGAAAGAGGTTTTGAAACCAAGAGATACGCTCAGCTAATAAGTGTTTAATAAGTGCATGTGTTAAAGGAGCACTTAACATTGACTTTAACCTGTGGGGGGGTCTGGGTTCACTGGGAAGGGCTTTTTTTTTTTTTTTTTTGCTTTGTTTTGTTGTTGTCTTTTTCTTTTTTTAATCAAATGGTATTTTGGTTTTATCCTTGTTTATTGAGGTTCCAGTCCAGAGTTTTGGGTACAAGTTGCTCCTCACTGACACTTGTAGGGCTTTGATTCTCAGAGATATGAGTTCTATTTTCCACCTGATGCTCCTTGAAGGTGGCAGATAAGGAAGTAAATCTATCCCAAGATCCTCCACTCTGTCAACTTTTGATTTCATCCAGACAAACGCAGTCATACGAGGACTGCACTAGAGTTGGCGGGTGGATTCAGACTTTTTATGGGGGTGTCTTGGTGGGGTTATTGAGGTCCCCGCCACAAAGCAATTTCAGAAATATATAATAAAAATTCAAGAAAAAATCGTGGAAATTCTGCGTAAAAATCCACCTCACAGAAGGCGAGAGGCCGCAGCTGCCAGCTAAACGATGACTCACAGCCTCCTGTAAGCAACAGGAGAAACGCAGATGGCCCAGAACTCTAGAATCTGTGCTCTGATTGGCTGAGCCGCATCACCTAAACATCACCAGCCTGTCCCCTTTAAGAAGGTGGCCTTATGGGTAATGGTGTGTGATGTTACAAGTTCCTGCAGTGCCAGAATAAAGTGCCCGTTCCATGCAGAGAAAACCAGACTTTTTCTTTTGTTGTTGTTAGCATGTTAGCCGCTAATTACAAGCCAAAAATGGCACAATACCAGCAGTTTCTTTACTACGGTTCAGACACCAGAGGCTGTGAAGGAAACAGAAAGACCACAGTTAAGCCTTTGTCTTGTTTCGCTGCAGTGCCTCGCTACTTTTTTGCGGTTTTTAAACATATTTTAAACACATTATTTAGGCTCGGAGGGCTCCGGCTCCAGTTCGCGGAGTGTCACAGAGGCTGGAACCATTTAGAAGCGTTTTCAACCATCGGGGGTTCTGGGGTAGTTTTCCAGGACCAGGACCCGTCTCTGTTAGCAGGAACGGCCACGTCCATCCATCCATCCATCCATCCATCCATCCATCCATCCATCCATCCATCCATCCATCCATCCATCCATCCATTATCTATGACCGTTTAATCCTACAGTCATGGAAAAAATTATTAGACCACCATTTTTTCTTCACTTTCTTGTCCATTTTAATACCTGGTACCACTAAACGTCATCATGTGACTAAAACAGACAGAAAAGAAAACACTGAATGCATAAAAGCAGTGTTTTTGGCAGTACAACACCATAGCTATTGATGTAAAAACTTAAGTGATTTAGGTTATAATCAAGAAAACCATGGAAAATGGTAAGATATCAGCTCTTAAATAAAACTCTTATGAGCAATCTTTGTGGTTATCGTTATGTTTGTCCAAACAAATGTACCTTTAGTTGTACCAGGCATTAAAATGAACAAGAAACTGAAGAAAACAAGGGTGGTCTAATAATTTTTTCCATGACTGTATAATTTACGTGCAACCGGCCCTGACGCCCTAAGAGGAGAAAGAATGGAGAAGGTGGGCTCTGTTGAGATTCCAGCCTTCTAGTTTTACCCCAGAACCTCCGCCAGGAGAAACGCACCACTGTAGGTGCGTTACTGGACGAACCCTCCATGACGGCACCATGGAGCTTTCCTCTACTGTGATCTGATCCTCTACTGTGATCTGATCCTCTACTATGATCTGATCCTCTACTGTCTACGCCCACCTTGTTTCACTTTCATCTGGCAATCTTACGATGATAACCGACGTGTCGCTGAGTGACGCATTAACGCATACGAGACCAGCTGAGGCGTGCGCGGCAGAAGCGCACAGAAGTACCACACAGCTGAGGTTGTGCCGGCTTGTTTGGCAGATATAATGAACTGAAGCATCACTGCTGGTGACGTTCATGGACGCCTGGAACATTCAGCGCTCAATAGAAAAAAAAAGAAAAAAAAAACTAAATCCATTAATCCCAGTGTTTGTGTCTAATAGGAACTCAAGTTTGTTTTAAAGAAACTAAATCTTGTCAGTTTCAAAGCAACCATCTTTATGATTTTTTTTATTTACCTATTTTACAGAATTTAGATCGTTATTTGATAGCTCTACTAGGGATGTACAATAACTTTTTAAAACCGATACTGATAACCGATAACTTTCAGCTCCTAAAGGCCGATAACCGATAACCGATAAAACACACGCATATACCTAAGATCATTACATCAATACTAAAAACAAAATCAAAAATAGTTTTGACTTTTTAAATGAACACATATTTATTTTTTAGTAGTCACTTGCTGCTGGTTTGCTCACGTTAGCGTTAGCTCACGTTAGCATGATTTCAAAACTCCATGGAAGCGATGGTTATGTTTTAGGTGGCTGATCAGGTTTGACGTATTAAAGCTTGTGTTATTGTTTCCTCCTCGTGGAATTCGCTTGAAGCATTCGTCACAAATAACCAGCCAATTATCTTCTTCTAAACTTTAACGAAGTTCCATACCATCGCCGCCATGTTTGTTGTGATCAGTACGCTGTGCTGCAATGCTGCATTCAGGGTGTAACATAAATTCCCACGTTCCCTCGTTTGCTAGTCGTTCTTTTAGCCTTTTCTATGTTTTTCCTTTTTTATGTGTAACGTGTGGGAAAATACTGCAAATATTAATTCAAGTCAGCAACATAATGAGCCTGTTACGTTTTCTTCCTTTACTTTTCTTACTGCAGTCATGACTGTGTTCTCATAGTTCCTCCTGATCTTTCAGAGGTCATCCTCTCTCAGGATTTCAGCAGGGTTTTAATACTTAAGCTTTGAATAATTCATTTTATTATTTTATAGAAAAAAAACAAAAAACAACAACACCAAGTTAAGTGAAAAATAAAAATAACATTTAGGAAGCCAGGACGGACATTTGCAGACTTTTATCAAGTCAGTTTTTTGTTCATCTTCAGCGGTTCCAGCCAACCAGCCAACCAGGTGGGAGTCATAACAATTACAACAACCAGAGGAGCAATTTACTTTTCAATGCTGCATTTAAGATCGTGGAAAATATGACAGCTAGAAACCCTCTCAGCCCCATACCACATCCCATATTACAATAAGATATTGATGCGCGACCTTGCTCTGTTATTGAAGACAATAAGTCATCTCCAGTCATCAGATGCTCCTGAGGGTGCTGCTGGAAAAGCTCACAGCCGCCGCACTCAAAATTCAATTATTGTTCGGTGTCGAGTGTCCTTTAGTGAAGCTTAACACGTGTCACTATCACCAGCTTATCTGTGTATGTGTTGTAAAAGCTGTGAGGGAGGGTGGAGTGGTTCTCAGGGCGGTTTAATATCCACACAATGATGGATGAAGCACAATATTAAAGGGAAGTAATGAAGTTCCTGGTTACATGATTTAAGCGTAGTTGTTGAAGTGCCGCGGTCCTTCTAGATTATGGTTGGTTAATCATCTGCACGACATGCATGCTTGGCGTACACGCCAAGAGGCAGCATCCGCCTTGCTGCTCTAACGCAAGCAGTTCTTTTACTGACCACTAGGGGGTGGCTCCAAAAGTGAGTCAGTCTACGTTGACCTTCATGTTAAAATGTTAAAATTTGCAGCAGAAGCAAACATACTTACAATCGAGTTCAGGTCTCCTTAACTAGAGTTCAAATCTCTGAAAACGGTACGGGGAATGAATTGTTTGGTACTGCAACAGGTTAAATTGCTAGAATATAAAAACAGCACACTGAAAGTCGGGGTAGGTGTTGTTTGAAAAACGGTTCCAGCAATCCAACTCAAGTGAGATTTTGAAAATATACACTCCCTCCCTCGTCCCAAAGGCTCCGCCTCCTCCTCTTCAGCCCACCCCTCGAAACCACGCCTTCACATGATTCACGACTACATGAACCACAGGGAGGGAGGGAGGGGTGGGGGGGAGTGCATTGATATTTGATGGACGTATTAGGCAGCCAATGAAAGTAATGATGATCACTATTTTGATTGGTCAGAGTTTTTCTCTGATTATACCCTCTAGACTCGACCAAAACGTTTCATTTTTTTTGCAAACATTTTATTTCAGTGGGTGCAATGGCAATGTGAAAAGGTTTTCAGGCAATATTGGAAAAAGTGCTGCAAAAAAAGAACACCTACCCCACCTTGAAGTCTAGGGGTGTGAAAAAAAAAAATCGATTTGGCAATATATTGTGATTTTCGGCCGCCCAATATAATATCCATTTTTCAGCTCCTAATATCAATTTTTTTATTGGTTACTAATGGTTACTTAAATGTGAAAAAACACTAATAATGCGATATTCTACCCAGTTAATATCAAAATTAAAAGTAGAGATGAAAAATCAAGTTGCTGTATATGTTCATCAGATGATATTGATCATTCAGAGAACAAATTGAGTCAAAACTATTTGCTTCAAAACAACCTTTTTATTGTTTATTATTACTGTTTTTGCATATTTAAGTCAATGAATTAATTTTCCTAAAAAAAAAATCTATATTAGGAGCTGAAAAATAGGCCGAAAATCGCGATATATCGCCAAATTGATTCTTTTTCACACCCCTAGACATGACTGAATAACTTTTAAATGAAACTGAATAAGAAGACTTAATTAAGCTAAACAAAACAAATGAACTGTACAAAAACCAGAGATGAGTCATTATTCTGACTTCCTGAAATGTTAAGCCTTACACAGATCAGCAGCTTTTACACTAGCGAGTAAATAGTCTTTTACTGCCATGTATATATTATTATCTTCACCAGTATCTTGATGAATCATTGAACTGATAATGAGCATGCTCCACACATCCAGAACTGGATGAAAAGTGAAGTTAGGGGTGGATAGATCATCTCAGCAGAAGTTAAAATTAGGCCCGTGGCCTGCAGTAGATGGGTCATACCAGCAGATAGGTCACTCTGAGTCTCCGGGGAATTTTCTAGCAACATTTCTGAGACTGTGTTGAACTGCAGTGTCAGACAGCAAAGTTAAATCTGAGTTTATGTTTATGCGGACGCTGCTACCGTCACCGGCCCCGCCTGCTGTTATCCTGTAATTGCGAGCCTCATTAGGAATCTTCAGAAGTTCTCAGAACATATGGCCCTCCGACTTCACTGAGATTGGGGGGGTATTTTATTTTGCTGTTCAGTCACAGGAACGTCGTCTCTCTGCCTGCCAGGGGCCCCTGGTTTCGCCCCGTGGAGATTAACTCCAGGAAACAGCCTGCCCAGCTCCATGTTGTTCCTTTCTCAGCGCTGATTAAATAATGACTGTGCCGCAGAACAACTAGAGTCAACGCCACGCTTCAGAGCTCAACAAGTGAGGGTTTGCAGCTGACGGTTTCTTTAAGCAGCTGTCTTTGAGGAGGAGATGGACAGCTGCTCTCATTTGTAGCGCACCTTCTTTCCTTGAAATCTTTGACATCAAAAGGCTCTGCTCTGGCTACCCCGTCCACGGAGAAATCAGCCGGTCTAAATATCTGCCATGAATGTGCCTGGCTGACCGCCTCTAAAAAAGCTCTTGTTAGGAGAAATGAACAGGTGCTGTGTGCAGCTGGCGGTCAGAGATTGCAGCCGTCAATGTGACACTATCTTGGCCTGAGGCAGGACTGTCGTCCTTCCTGCTGTGTGGAGATGTGAAATCTGGAGTTTTTTTTTGTAGAAACCTGGACATATCCCATGGAAATGACCTTTTTTTCCCCTTAAATGTGTTTGCTCATAGTGCCATTCCAGTTCGCTGATGCGTGAGGCAGTGCACATTGTGCAGCGCTGGATTTATTTTCACCTGAACCGTAAGAAGTGTTAATTGTGTTGTATGTAAATACTGCTGGTTAAAACCGCTGTTGTGTATTTGGTGGTGGCCTGCAAACAAGGCCTCTTTGGATGTAATTCGGGGTGTGAAGAAAAAAAAAATCAATTTGGCGATATATCGCAATTTAATATCGCGATATATCGCTACTAATATCAATTTTTTTTTTAAGGAAAATTCATTCATTAACTTAAATGTGCAAAAAAACTAATGATAAACAATAAATAGGTTGTTTTGAAGCAAATAGTTTTGACTCAATTTGAGACGTTCCGATACCATTTTTTCCCTCCCGATACCGATTCCGATTCTTGAGCTTTGGGTATCGGCCGATACCGACTACCAATCTGAGTATGATATTTGAAAAAAATTGCACCTTGCCTGATTGTAATATAATTATCATTTATGGTGTGAAAAAAAATCGTTTTGGCAATATATCGCGATTTTCGGCCGCCTAATATAATATCGATTTTTCAACTCCTAATATCGATTTTTTAAGAAAATTGTTTAATTTTCACATTAAAATTGGTTAAAATTTAAATGTTAAAAAACACTAATAATAAACAATAAATAGGTTGTTTTGAAGTAAATAGTTTTGACTCAATTTGTCCTCTGAATGATCAATATCATCTGATGAACATATACAGCAACTTTATTTTTCATCTCTACTTTTTATTTTGGTATTAACTGGGTAGAATATAGCAATATATCCAGGGCTTGACACTGACACCGGCCAACCGGCCAAAACGCTGGTAAAATTTGGCTGTGGCTAGTAACAATTTCTGTCTCACAAGCAACTTTGGCTGGTAACTTATTCTTTGATATGACACATCACTATAGTTGTGCCAATTGTTTGTATTTAAAATGTAAATGCAAGAATATTGTGAAGAAGAAAAAAACTGACAGCAAAACTGTGGCTAGCATAAAGACTTAATGGCTAATGACTGAGGAAAAACACTAGCCACAGTGGCTGGTGAGCAAAAAAGTTAGCGTCAAGCCCTGAATATATCGTGATATCGCAATGTCGTGATAATATCGCACCATGGCCCAAGTATCACAATACATATCGTTTTGCGAGGTCCTTGCCAATACTCACCCCTAGATGTAAAGCAACATTAATATCCATGACCAGCAATGCAGTGTCTTTTATCCAAGAAAACACCCTTTCACATCTTTGAAGTGACCATATTATGCTCATTTCCAGTCATTTAATTTTAATCTCTTGAGTAGCTCTGCAATCAGCAGAAATCCCAAAGGTTATTATTATGTTCATTACCGTTATCATTTCAGAGTGACAGAAATGGAGATTCACAGTTAGAGACCGTAGGCTGTGTAATAATCACTGGACAAACCCTTCGGGACGTCGTCATCTGTCCTCATTCACAGAGTAGTTTCTTTGTTTTGAGTGGCACCATGTTGGAAAAGAGCAGAACGAGCAGAAGGTGACTGGAACACGCCCACCTTCAGCTACAGTCAGCCATTAGCTCGGCTGGCTGAGCTTCTGCTAGCCCAGGACGATAGCTAACATTACTTTACAACGTCCAAAACGGTTGCTGCCAGAGCTGAAACGAGGACCAGCAGGTCAGGCCCGCCGCCATCAGCCCACGAGTGGCGGGGTGATTGATAGCATGTCCTAGCATACTTCTGCTTGAAAGGATCCTAAAATGATCTTCAGCTGACATCCTCCCATCAGAAATGACCACTGCGTTTAGTTGACGCTCAGTGAGCACGGCTGCTGAGCTGAGCTTCGTCCTCAGACTCTTCCAGGTCACACGGCCAATCACGGTGGTCTGTTTGTGCAGTTAGCACAACACACAAGCACAACTAAACACATCCTTTTTAACATATAACTAAGTTCTGTTAACTGCTAAGTAAAATGATGAGGGTACTTTCTTTACTCTTGTTTAACAAAAGACATGCAACGTTATGGCTAGGGTTATTTTAATAAAAAAAAAAAGGTATCTGAACATCCCATTTTGCGTCTCAAAATGCTGGAAAATACGTCTCCGAGAGTCTAGAATTTCAAAATTTCCTAGGGGAGCATGCCTTTCGGGCCTTGCAACTCCTACTTCACTCAACGCAACTTCTACTTTCAAAAGTTGTGAAAACACTGAGCACCGATCACGGCAGCTTCAAAGCCGGTGCCGTCGGCACCAGCTTCAGCAGCAAACGCTCTGTGAAACTTTTAAAAGAAAGGACAAACTCTCGAAAGACTCGGAGAAATACAGAAAAATCACCGAACTAATCGCGGAATGTATTACTGAGGATGACCAACCCATTTACAAGGCATTTAACCGGCTCATTAATTACCTCGAGCCTCGTTCCCGTCATTACATGAACGACAAAGGACACAAAGGTGCGCGAACATGTGCAGCGGGTCTTGAAAGAAGTTAGGTTAATATTTTATGTTATTTTTATTCTGATGTGATTTCATTGATTGCAAAGACTTCTGCTAGTGTTTTCATTGCCTTAAACTGCTAGCCAAGTTCACCTGCTGCTATTTAAATGGAAGTGCTTTGTTCTTTAGTACTGAAAATGTTGAACAGTCACTGTTCTGTAACTAAATGTATTTTATAATAATTCTCCCAAACAAAAAGAAAGAAAGAAGAGTGTTTAAATAAGTAATGGTTTATTTTATGAGATGATAAAAGCTATTAATCTCAGCTTGGATGCAGGCCTATTTATTAATGTATACAGGAAATAAAATGCATAAGAAATTAAACTCTGTTTGCCCACTCAAAAAAAGTGAAATCGGATCGGAAAAAATTGGAAATCGGCCGATCATCAAAATTAAAAGATCGGAATCGGATCGGGACCCAAAAAACGTGATCGGGACATCCCTACTTAGAATATCGATACCCGCGGCTAAAAAATCTATACTCTCTGGGGAAATAAAATATGAATATATATCGCAGAATCGATAAAATTGCTCAGCTCTACAATCAACGTGTCTGGCCACTATAAATGTTACTGTTTTGATATAATTTTAATAGATGTGGTGCAAAAAATTCAACCCAACAACTTGGTTTGCTCTCTATACCAGGCTGTAAATTTATGTCCATGTTTATTTCTGCTGCAGGGCTGGACGTATTAACATAAAGGCCAATGGAGATTTGCTCTTCGGAGCCCCTGGTGGTCATTCAAAGAACTGCAGTTTCTGTTGCTTCCTGGATAGCTTCAACTCAGAAGTGGGGATGCCAGTACGTGGTCGTGACTTTTCTTGAGGAAAGAAAAAAAAAAAACCTAGGAAGTGTGGTCAGAGTCTTTTCTGATTGGTCGAATTCCTGGAGGAGTGCTGAATTTCAGAGCTAGTTGCTCATTAATGAGTACAACTCCTGCTGCTAGCTTGACGGCCGGCGTCCATTATACTGCATGTGTCGGATCGCTCGTATCGCGCGGACCACATTCATTCTCCACAGAAATCGAGGAGGCATGTTCACCGCCTATTAGGGGTGAGTATTGGCAAGGACCTCGCAATACGATATGTATCATGATACTTGAGTCATGATACAATATTATCCCAAGTCGCGAGATCACGATATATTGCGATTAGGGATGGGCATTTGGTCGAGATTTATTCGTCGATCGTCGGGAGAATTAATGATTAATAATCGATTAATCATTAACATTTTTATATTGAAGACTATCACAAATATTCTCGATATCGGCATGACATTTGTTTTCCCCTTTGGCGTGGTTGCTATGGCCCGCGCATGCCCAGATGTGTTCAGTGGCCCGGATGTTTGTGGTCGAGAATAACGTGACATTTCCTGTTTCTTTTCTTTAAAAAAACAACGATAATAAAAGAAGAGATAACGAGGAGACTACTTAACAATGACAATTTATATCAATGCGCCAGTATTACAGGCTTTTTGTTTCTTAAAAAGATGCGCTTCTTGTGTGCTCGATGTGCACTGCAGCTCCTTCTGGTCTGTGCTAACACCGAGTTGAGGCTAGGCTAGGCTAGGCTAGGCTGATGATGAACCGCCTCCACCGTCCTTTACATGGCTTGGATGCGCATTGTTCAAGTGATACATCATTGTCGTTGTCGATTAATTATATTTGTAATTTGCATTGCAGTGATTGCGGTACACTTGTCATTTTCTAAACGAAAATGGTCCCACGCCACACTTCACCACCACGACCGCTTCATGATTAGGCGATGACCTACAGAAGCTCGCATGTAACAACTGAGTCCAGCCAGGGTAGGGTGATGGTGAAATGTTGCCCCCTGCTGCCGAATTTCTATCGGTTGCACAGCGAAATGCATCGCATTGTTTGAGGATGTGCACTGATAACCTACATTCGGATTGTTTAAAAAAAAAAACAAAAAAAAAAAACGTCCGGTTCATCGACGAAAATTAATTTCTTCGACCAAATTCTTAATGATCAATCATCGATTAATCGATTAATTATGCCCATCCCTAATTGCGATATTACGATATATTGCGATATTCTACCCAGTTAATATCAAAATTAGTTGAGATGAAAAATCAAGTTGCTGTATATGTTCATCAGATGATATTGATCATTCAGAGGACAAATTGAGTCAAAACTATTTGCTTCAAAAAAACCTATTTTTTGTTTATTATTAGTGTTTTTGAAAAAAATCGATATTAGGAGCTGAAAAATCAATATTATATTGGGCGGCCGAAAATTGCGATTTACTGCCAAATCGATTTTTTTTTACACCCCTACCGCCTATGCAAAGGATCCTGGGAAGGCAGGGCGTCTGGACTGTGCGACAAAGAGTTGAGCTTTGCTTCAATTCATGCAAATTATGGCGTCCAGCTCAAGAGCGTTATCCAGTCAAAATAGACATCATTCCCTCCTGCGCTGCATGTCAGGGAAGAGTGTTGTTATTAAAAACCATTCAGAAGGAGCTGATGGAGGTCGCAGGTTTCCTACTGATTTACGCGCTGAGATGTAGCTGTAATGTACACGCCTCCACGTGAAAAAAAACGGGACGCGCAAAATCGCTCGTGTATCGCGGACATTTTCAACACGTCGATATCCCGTCATTGCTAAGTTTTCAACATTTCAGCACCTGGAATCCTTCGATCCACGTTCGAGCCTGGACCGGAACATGACAGAGGAAAGCTCGACGGGTAAACTGGTCTCCCAGTCCCGTCCTGGTTCGTCACAGTCATCGCTGATAGCTGGAATCTTCCATCTCAGCTGATATGAGTCGAACCGAAAACGCCTCCATTCATGTGCAAATGTGTTCCAGCACGCCTCTAAATTGTTACTTTTTTTTCCCTGCCCTGTACAGAACCGGTCACATACATTGAATTGCTAATATGCTCTATGAATAAATGAATAAAACCCTTTTCAGTGTCATCATTCTGCTCAGCTGATCGGCTCCTGAGGATTGCAGATAATGCGGGTCTAGTGGGAGACGCCTGACAGCCGGGGATCTGATTTGTTTGGAAAGGCATCGTTTTTTCATTTACCACGAGTCACGCACAGTCGCTCATGAGAACGGTCTAAAAATAGCAAATGCAGCGTTCTGTAAAGGAATAACATCAGAATGTGGTCAGGACTTTGTGGCGTATAAAGAGAGGCGTCGGTGCATCCAAGACAGAGAGGAATGGATTCAGTGCTACACCGTATAGTGAGTTAAAACTCAGAGAGGAACGCCCTCTCTGGGTGTTGAATGAAGCCCTAAATGGAGGAGTTCAAGTATCTCCTGGTCTCGTTCATGACTGAGGAGAGGAGCGGGAGGATCGTTGCAGCGTCTGCAGTAAAAAAAAAAAAAGAGGAGTGAGCCAAAAAGCAAGACTCTCTGTTTACTGGTTGATTTACGTTCTGACCGTTCTTGAACTACGGGTAGAGACCGGATAATAGTGATTACAGATACGAGCGGCTGTAATGAGTTTCCTCCGCAGCGAGGCTGGACTGTCCCTTAGAGATAAGGAGAGCAGTTACAGCGTTTTGGAGAAACTCAGAATAGAGTCGCTGCTCCTCCGCATCAGCAGGAGTCAACTGATGCGGCTCAGGCATCTGGTTGAGGTGGTGCGACCCTGGGGGGGTGTTTCAGGTCTAACTAGTCTAACTGGGACCAACTGGGACCCCCAGGGGTAAACCCAGGACACGCTGGAGAGATTACATCTATCAACTGGTCTGGGAGCTCCTCTGCATTCCCTCCAGAAGAGCTGGAGGAGGTGACGGGGGAGGCTTCCTCGTTACATTACGCCAATGACATAACATGAGATAGGGATGTCCCGATCCCGATCCGTGATTGGGATCGGCCTTCGATCTTAAAAATTTAAGGTGGATCGGATTGGCCGATCAACCTTATTATAACATGCCAATCTTTTTTTCATTATTTTTTTCCTCAAAAAGTGATCCCGATTAACACAAATTAATAAAGTAATCATATTACACAAACAAAAATATTTTTTAAACTATATACATTTAATAATTTGCACTGAAATGAGGTTTCCCAGCAGCGCTGTCTTGTATCCACCTTAAAAGTTTTCAAGACCGGCGGCGTCAGGATAAACTTTAGCAAAAATGTCAGCAGTGTGGCAGCACTATAAATTAAATTAATTATTTAATTAAAAAACTACAAAAGTGCAGACCTCCGCCAAGCGCAGCAATTATTGAAAATTTGAAAATGATCCAGAATCCAGGATTTCTTCCAGATCACACCCAAAATGAAATCAGTTCTTCCTTTTCATTTTCCTTTTCCTTTTCATCAAAATCATCAAAACCGTAATTTCCTTCAGGATCAATAAAGTTACTCTACTTACTCTACTCTAAAATCCATCCATTACTTTTGGAGTTATCTTGAACACAGACAGATAAATGCAGGCAAAAACATTACTTCCTTGGTAGCGTGGTACGTGAGAATCACCTGTCGTGATAAATTCATATTTCCAGTAGGACTCCTGGTGTTGTCTGTTGTCGTTGGCTGTTCTTCTTGTGCATTTTCCTCTTCACAAGGAAACTTGCCTAAGACGTCTGTTTATTACTCATTTTGCGAGTTGAGTTAAATTTTGGCGCTCAAGTGACCGAGGTGTAACCAAGAGAATCCGATCATTTTTCAAAATAAAAGATTTTTCACAATAAAAGCTCGTTCAGACTCATATAATAAATAAAACTTAAAAAGACAAATTTTTTCTTGCGCAGACCGGTACCAAGTGATCCACGGCCCGGGGGTTGGGGACCACTGCCTTAAGGAAACTTTAATGTCATCCAAAACATCAGGCATTAGATAGATAGATAGATAGATAGATAGATAGATAGATAGATAGATAGATAGATACTTTATTCATCTCAAAGAGATATTTGCAGTTCCAGCAGCTTGCTAGCTTGCAAATAGTAGAAAAGCAATAAAATAAGTAACTTAAAGCAATAAAGTAAGTAACAGAATAGGAATAAGGGTAATAAAATAAAAATATAAAATAGCATTGCAAAATAAGGTGCAGTGTAGTCACAATTTAAATGCAGTATGATTTAAATGAAGTAATAATGTAAATGCAGTAGTTATTTAAATGTAGTAGAAATTTAAATGCAGTAAAAATGCAGTCCCAATTTAAATGCAGTAAAAAAAAAAATAATGCAGTCCCAATTTAAATGCAGTAAAAAAAAAAAAAAAATGCAGTCCCAATTTAAATGCAGTAAAAAAAAAAAAAAAAATTATTGTGCTCGTCCCAGACCAAAAGATAGAATTTAACTGTATGAACCCAAAAAGGGCTTCAGGCAGACAATTTAATGTTTTATATTGCTAATCACATCAAACGCATACCTGTTGGCTAATTGCTGCTGGTAACCTGCCAGAAACCGAGAGATTACCCAGAATGCCACGCTATTCCAGTGTTTAGCTAAGCAATTAGACTGATTGCTACATACCTTGTCACCGTTAATGCATCAGTCAGTGCTATCCACCGCTGTAGAATATAATCTGAAGATGGAAGTCTGATATATGAACATACTGAGCTGACTGCTGATAGAAGTCGTGGCTCCCTGCAGGAACACATCTGTAACACTGCAGCTTCAGCTGTTTGTGATTATATAGATCTATAAGTCTGATACGAAATAAAATGAAATTTCTGAGGTTGAACGAGGTTTCAATTCACCACCTCACCATCTCTCATCATGTTTTTCCTTTTTTTTTTTTAAATATATCACAGTCTTTGCATGAAAAGTGACCTGCGCAACTTTCAGGCCCCGTTTTGTATGTACGCAACATTTATAAACAAGGCCTCTTGAAACTTAACGACATATCTGTCACACTGAAATGTGTCTTGCAACACTTGATGATGAGAACAAATTAAAACCTGACAGACGATTTCAGAAGCGGCAGAGCTGAAAGCTGAGATCTGAGAAGGAGCGGTGGTGACACCAGTAAGACTCGCAGAAACCAGTGAGACTTGTGAAGACTGTTAATTAGCTGCCACAGAAACCATACTGAGCATTATAGACGTCACTGATGATTATTGACTGAGAACACTCTAGACTGTTCTAGAGCTAGAACAGTTAGACTAATTAGTACTTTTACTTTTAGGGCCATAAGATTAATAGTCCATTAACCTGTCTTGAAGCAAACTTTATATTGGCTGATATGATCCACTAGTACAGTGGTTATCAATTATTTTCAGCTGCACCCCCCCCCCTCCTCCCCCAACCGTGACTATTAATAGTATAATTTGTCTATAAAATTATAAGTCCACCTCTGCATAGCACTGTATCTTAATTAACATTAATGGAAACAAAAAAGAAAGAAATATAGATCAACTTATAACAAATAACTTAATTAAAATAGTTTTTGACTGTAAAGATTTAACGTGCATCAATCCCACCGTAGTCGTGAAGCCAAACGCTACATCAGCATCGTCAGATTTCCTCGTCTGAACTTTCTGGTGACCTTCGTTTGTCTCATTATCTCCGTCTTTCTTTTCATCCCTGTTAAATATTTTTCTGCGGTGTCTCTCGAGGGTTTCTTCACTTCATATCTCCTGCTCTGTGCCGTGTGTGCGCATGTCCGTACAAAAAAAACCCCCGACACAATATAGCTAATACTCCACTGTGACAATGAGAGCGCCACTGCCCCCTACTGGAGTATATGTGCAGTTACAATTTATTCCAGTATGGCAAAAAAAAAAAAAAAAAGCATGTTCTCCGGGGTCACATGCACCCCCCCTGGATTGCACAGCCCCCCCCGCCCCCCCGCCCAAGGCGTTGCCCCACTATTTGTGAAGGACTGCACTCGTATCAGAACTTTGCTTTTTCATGCTCGTCACAAGTCGCGCTGCATTCACATGGAGGTAGTGCTGGGCGATATGGAAAAAATCATATATCACGATAACGATATATATCACGATATACCATAATAAAGTATGTTTTCAGTTATTCTCTGAAAAGTTTGACAAAAATTTCATTGCTTACTTTTCAACTTTATTCTGAAAGGACATTTAGCTGAACTGTCACAAACATACATTTTAGTGCAGCAAAAACAGGTAGGTACAGAGGTACAGTAGCTTTCACATTTTTTTTTAAAGTACACAACAGTTTCTGAGAGGAAAAACACATTTTTGCACTGAAGTTCAGCTATAAAAAAATAAACACAAATTATTTTTCAACTTTCTGAAATCTGTAGCCTTGTAGTGCAAAGTTTGCAAACCAATATAAAGTGTCTAAAGTAAACATCAGGGTTGAAGAGAACTCTGTTTAAGGCATTAACCATGAATAAAAGTGCAAACATAAAAGGCTACTTTGTAGAAGTAGATATGATTCTATCAAATTTATCGTTGCGGGTTATTTAATTCCATATTTGCTGTAATAATTGATAAAATTAGGATAGAAACGATAGAAGAGAAATGGCACGATACACACTTTTATATCGTCCCCACGATATGTATCGTCATATTGCCCAGCACTACATGGAGGTGCTGTTGTCTTCGGGCCGTTTTTAGGACGCCTTCCTCCTTGGCGTTTTCAGATGAATAGATCTCATGTCTCTGTTAGTTGAGTCCTATTCCAGTAAAGAAAATAAATGTGAGCACCAGTGCAACCACAGTTTCCTTGACCGTCAGTCGTCCAGCGCCTGGACTGGTTGGGTAAACGGAGGACTGGGCTGTCCGGTGGTCTGGAAGGTCAGTGTAACTTCTGGCCCCGCTTCCTGTTCTCCTTCCTCTGTAACTCCAAGGTTTAACAAAACAAAAAGAAGAAAGACATTTTCTTGTTTGTGGGATTGATTTACCCTCTGGCGCAGTGCAGATGGCGCAGGCTGGCCTGGTTAAAAGGAAAAGGAAAGTGGGTCTGTGAGTGTGATGGGAAAAAAAAGGATGGCCTGGAGCTACATATTATCATGCCGATGGCTGAAAGAGAGACTTAAAAAGAGACATGGAGTTTAACTGAGACTTGAAACTCTGTGTTTCTGTCTCGATTTAGTGATATTCTTTTGATGATATTCAGCATTTTTACATTGAATGATGTTTGTGTTTTTCTGGCATCTTTTTTAGCTTTTTATTTGAACCTTTGGATCAAGTAAGATCTCATATGACCAGATGTCCACATTGGGTTTGCTTATTGGTCAGCCGATGACAAGAATCTGCGATTTACAGCTTGGTTAGCTTTGATAAGTGACCGGTAGATCAATCGGGGCAACGTGACTTGCTAACGTTGCCCCGATAGCTTATGCTAACGTGCTTGCTCATGTTAGCATTAGCTTCCGTTAGCTCACATTAGCATGATTTCAAAACTCCATGGAAGTGATTGTTATGTTGTAGGTGGCTGATCAGGTTTTACTTATTAAAGCTTGTGCTTCCCTCCTCGTAGAATTCACTCGGAGGATTCGTCACAAATAACCACCAAACTATCTTCTTCTGAAACTTTAACCAAGTTCCACACCGCCATGTTTGTTGTGATCAGCGCTGTGCTTCATGCTGCATTCAAGGTGTTACGTAAATACCCACGTTCCCTCGTTTGCTAGTCGTTCTTTCAGCCTTTTCTATTTTTTCTTTATTTATGTGTAACATGTGGGAAAATACGGCGAATATCAATTCAAGTTAGCAACTACCAAAATTATGTCTGAGTTAACGAGTTGTTTTCTGGTATGAGGGGGTATTCTTGATTTTCCTTATTGAGTATTCGTTTTTCTGATTATGCCGACGTAACTTGAACATAACATTTACTGTTGGTCATTCAAGGCTCAGAGGGAGCGAGGCACTGTGTGTTGACAGAAATATATAAATGTTATCGGGGCTATTCGTTGTGATATTGGAGTTATTGGGATGATGTCATAATTTCCTGTTATCGGTTATCGTGCAGCCCTAGTTCCTATTGTTATTTCAGGTAAAGCTGACAGGATCACCACTCGTCTTGCAGTCAGTGTCGATCTGTTCCTCGCATAATTGAAGGGAACATCGCCGGGAATTTCTTGTGAAGTTCAGAACATCAACGTTCTTCATCCGTTTTGTCCTCGTGCTACATCAGCGGTTTCCAAATCATGGGGAGTTCGCATCGTTGCTTACAGCCGGTTTTGAGTGGTGCTGCCCCCTGGTGGATATCGTTAACAGGGTTTTGGGCTTTCTTCTGTTAAATCAAGCATTAAACTAGTGGGAAGCACCAGAGGGAGGTTGAGGGTGGAGCTAGCTCAAATATCAACGGACATGAAATCCCTTAACCGACCTTTAACTCAGCTCAGACCATTTGCCTCAGGCTCAAGACTTCATAAACGTGACAACTAAGAAACGTATCACAATTAATTTTGGCCAAATACTGTGGTACCTCTACTTACTAACGTCTCTACATACAAAATTTTCAGGTTACGAAACACCTCAACAGGAAAATATTGCCTCTTGTTACGAAAGAAATTTCAGGATACGAAAGGCAAAAATACAGTACGCGCTGCTACTGACAATTCCCGGAGTTTACCGAACATAAACATACTTGTAGCCGTTCTTCCACCGGCTATCGGTTAGCATCTTCCTCTCTGAATTCTCTGAATGGAGGAATTCGTTGAAAAGTTTGTTTATGTACAACTCTCATTTTATGTTTATTGTGCAGTAATCTAATGGTAACATGTATTTGTTACATGTTTTGATGCATTTTTATGATTTATTAAAAAAAATTTTTTTCCAAATTTTGGGGGGCTTGAATCTTAATTTCGTAAGTAGACGTACCACCGTATTGGTATAAAAACACACAGGAGGGATTGTGTGGGAGGTCGCATGAAACGTTAACGTCAGAAAACACAGACGGCTGCAAAGAAATCACTGTTCTGTAATAATTAAAGCCCGTTGAAAGTGCTGCATTTTCCTGCACAGGTATATATCTTCAATAACAGATTAGATGAATGAGACGAATGCAGAGACTTCTCTAAAATGCATTGCATGAAGTTTTATAAATGAAATTGAAAGTGGTAAAACGATCACGTGTTGTGAGTATAAAAGGATAAAATCTTATGTAATGTGTACACTGTTGTAGAAAACTGTTAATCATCAATATACAGTCATGGAAAAAATTATTAGACCACCATTTTTTCTTCACTTTCTTGTTCATTTTAATACCTGGTACCACTAAACGTCATCATGTGACTAAAACAGACAGAAAAGAAAACACTGAATGCATAAAAGCAGTGTTTTTGGCAGTACAACGCCATAGCTATTGATGTAAAAACTTAAGTGATTTAGGTTATAATCAAGAAAACCATGGAAAATGGTAAGATATCAGCTCTTAAATAAAACTCTTATGAGCAATCTTTGTGGTTATCGTTATGTTTGTCCAAACAAATGTACCTTTAGTTGTACCAGGCATTAAAATGAACAAGAAACTGAAGAAAACAAGGGTGGTCTAATCATTTTTTCCATGACTGTATATTTACGCTAAACTTAAACTAAAATGACAAAAAGTTGGAAGCTTCTGATTTCTATTTTCCCATTTTATCTCAGATTTTTTTTTAACACGACGGAAACCGTTTCTTCTTGATTGAGTGTAATTCAGACATTAAAAACAAAAGAGTTCAGCATCGTATCGTCGCTCGTGAACGATGATGAGCAGGCATCAGCACAGCTGCACAAACATCCATCTGGAGGGAAGAGGGATGTTGTGTTCCCGCTGGCAGCGTTCCTGCGTTTGGAAGAAACAAAGACTGAATAAATGAGAAAACGACTCAATTTGTTCTCCTTTTTTTTTTTATAAGTGTATCAAAGCTGTATCAAACAGCCGCCTGACACTAAGGAGACGTGTGAGAACATCCTCGTTGGACAGTTCAGTCCGACTAATGTCTTTAAAATAAGAGCAAAGAAGATGCACACAACTATTAAACGATTAAACGCAGCAACTGGATTTTGACTCCGACGCAAACTAAACCCACTATATTTTTTATGTTTTACAAGGATGACTGGTGACATTGTGACACTCTTGAGCAACAGAGACCGAATCAAACTAAGCAGCTCTTCAAGCACCCAGTTTAGGAAATTTAAATCATTATTGAAGATGCATCTTTGGCTTTTGATTCAGTTTTTGAACTTTTTTTTAAATCCGTTTCATTGGTTTTGTCTTTTTAATGTTTTAGTACATTCAGTTTTATTTCCGTTTGATACTATTTCATCAGATAATGTATTTTCTCTGTTCTGTCTTTGTTCTGGGAAGCACTTTGGTTTAATTGTGTTGTAGAAATAAAGCTGACTTGACTTGATTTGACTTGACATTTTATTTTATTTTTTTTTTTCCATTTGTTCATTAGTGACATTTTTTCATTTTACAGTCATCCCAGGGCAATTTTGGGTTGTGTTTTGAATGAAGTGGCATTGCATATATTTTTAACTTTATTAAGTTCACTGGATTGGAATTACAGCGGTACCTCTACTAACGAATTTAATTGGTTCTGGAAGTAGTTTTGTAGCCTGAAAATTTCGTAAGTAGAGACGTTTTCCATGTAAATGCCCTAATCTGTTCCAAGCCCCCCAAAATTCAAACATACATTTTTTAAATAAATTATGAATAATAGATGAAATGACATAAAAACCTGTAAGAAATACATGTTAGAACTAGAAAAGCACTCAGAGAGTTCAGACCTCCACCAAGCGCAACAATTATCGAAAATTTGAAAGTGATCCAGAATCCAGAATTTCTTCCGGATCACACCCAAAATGAAATCAGTTCTTTCTTTTCACATTTCTGACAACTCCTGAAAATTTCATCAAAATCCATCCATAACTTTTTGAGTTATCTTGAACACAGACAGACAGACAGATAAACGCCGGCAAAAACATAACCTCCTTGGCGGAGGTAAAAATTAGATTATTGCACAATTATACTAATGTAGAGAATAAAGAACAAGGAATAAAGTACATTAAAGAATAAAAATTATCCGTTTACCTGGGTTGTTTGGTAACGCTCATACAGACAAGGGGCCCTCCTAGCCAATGGGATGCCAGGAAGATGCTAAGCGATAGCCAATGGCAGAGCAGCTCGGACGCACCGCTTTCAAACCGAGATACAGAGTATGTTTACGTTCTGTAAACTCTGGGAGCTGCGAGTAGCAGCGCTGCTGTATTTTTGCCTTTCGTATCCTGAAATTTATTTTGTAACAAGAGGCAATATTTTCCCGTTGAGGCGTTTCGTAACCTGAAAATTTTGTTCGTAAATAGAACGAGGTACCACTGTAATTGGTTTACTCATGAATTACATTGAGCTGGACTTGGACTGGATTTCATTTAACTCAGAATACTTTCTGCGTAAAGTGCCATGAGATGACTTTGTTGTGAATTGATTTTATATGAATAAAATGAATTGAACTGCTCTGAATTGGGGTTACTCACTGTGAACAAGATGTCCTCTAGGTGGCAGCACCTGTCAGAACCAGTCATCACTGCTGCATTTGGGGCTTTTGAAAGTTACAAAAACTTCTGGTTTTTCAAAAGGAAACCAATAAAAAACTTTTTAAGATTTAGAGAGCTGGCTAAAGACAAAACAGGGAAAAACGCTGACGTGCTGAACCTCGCAAGAAATTTCAGGCTCGGTTCAGCAAAGGAAAAGATCAACGCTGACGGCGAGTAGAACGTAGAAAGGTGCAGGTCTACAAAGCCCATATCTACGTCATGCACCGTTGTCGTCAGGTAGACCCTAGTGGAGTGAAAATCAAAAAATCCAAGAGCAGAAGAAGCCTGAGTGAAGCTCAAACTGGACAGCAGCTCAACTCTCTACAAATCTAACTGTATAAACACAGTTTTGATGTAAATGAGAGCATAATGGTACCTTTTAAATGTCAGGGAACATCTAAGTGTAAAATAAAGGAAATCTGCTCAGTTTAAATAGCTTTGCTCCTGAGTCAAAGATAGTAATATAACCTCATATTTATTCGTTAACTGATTAAACAGTAACGTAAAGGTGCTGACTCGTCTTACTGGAGTCCTTCAGACCTGACAAAACCTCGTCCTGCTGAATAAATGATCAGGTGAAGGTGGAGGTGATGTCAGCGTTGGAAAACGAAGCTGACCAGAGCCGTTGAGCATTAATGAGTGTGGGATATCCATCGCTGTTGTCGCGTTAATGAAACGATGCTTTGGGCTATTTTCATAATGTGTGTAATTTACCATCTTTGTGGAGATGAAACCTGGCGTAGACGCCACAGCAGATGGATCTGTGTGTGCAGCTCCACTAAGGTTGCAAAGACGTGGAACATTTCCGGTTAACTTGCAGGGAAACCCTGAAAAAAAAAAAAAAAAAAAACATTCCTTGGGAATTTATGGAGGGAGATTTTGAAAGTTCAATTTGGAAACTTTCCAAGGAAGTTAATTGGATTACATCGGGATTAAAATCATCATCTGGCAGCCAAAGACGTGGAAAAATAAGAACTACTTCACTTCCTCCAGCCCGACGCTCCATTCAGTCTCACCCACTAGATTCATGCAACAGCAAGACTCCAACAAATAGAAATATTCTGATCTCTCAGAGTTTTTGTTCCCAGTAGGAGTGTACAAAAGCAGCCAGCACTGGCAGCCTTGAAACGTGCGATCTTTTCTTTGTTCTGATTGGATAACACCCGAAGGGATCCATTTTTGAACTGTGCATTGATTCTGTTGGCTCTGAAGGCTCTGAATCCAATACCTTAAACACCTTCAGTTTGGCAACTACACATACTGAAGTGGTCAGCTGATGCAAACAAACTCAAAACAGTTATACTTAAAGGGAATTTACGCATTTATTGACATAAAAAACAAGGTTATATAGTTTGGTACGTGAAAACTGAGATGTTCTAGATGGACTTCTACATCGTTGGAGTTTTTTACTACATGGATCCAAAGAGACACGTCCACTCTAGAAGGGTCATGTTGTCAGGACGTAAAATGTTTCGTGTTGGTTTCCATCTTCATTTACTGGTAATATGTGGACTAACTTCTCCTTCAGCTGTAATATCAGATGCATCGCCTTTGCTTTGATACAAGATGAGTTGTTGAGATGTGTTCACCTTAAATCAGGTACGTCATTCAAGACCAGGAATGTCAGAACAGGTTTATTCAGTAAGCCATTAGAAATGGTGTCGTGAAACCACTTCAACCTTGATGCATCTATTTTTTTATGCTCCACCACTTCTGACCACCTGTGGTGGATCTGCTGCGTTGACAGAGCTGACAGCACTGATTCCCAAAGTGTGCACCGCAGCCCCCTGGTGGGGCGTCGTGGTACTGCAGGTGGGCTGTGAGAGGTCATTAAAAATAAACAAACATGTTTTAAATCCTCAATTTTTTTTAAACATGTTTTTTTATTACTGTAAAGTATTTATGGCATGATTTAGAAAATATTTAGACGCAATAAAACAAACCAGTTGAGTGTTATTCTGTTGTCATCTCACTTAATATGACAAGCGTCACCGCATTTGTTGACCTCTTACACTGATATGAGAACGTAGCTTCTTGTCCTGTATGTTGATCACACTTCGTCCCACTGGAGGTGCGCTGACACATAAACTTTTTGGTGATTCCCTGATGACAACTTTGATGATGATGTGCTCTGTTTTTAATCACAGTAGAGTAAAAAAAAAAAAAGTTAGACCTTTTGCGTCTGAAGGTTAATGCTGCAGATGAGCTCACTCTTCAGGCCTGGAATATAATTTCAGTCTTTTACATGTTTTTGAATGAATCACATGTCTTGCGTTTGTTTGGCGTGCCGGTTGTGCACGTCCTCAGAAAATATGCAACATGCACATGTGGTGCACTGTTCAGACTGTGCACAGTGATGTTCCGATTACGATACCGGTATCGGAAATTGCTCCAATACTGCCAAAAATGCAGGTATCGGTATCGGCGAGTACGGGAATCCAGGCACCAACAGATACCAAGTATTTTATATTTAATGATTAATTTACTGGTAACTTCCGTCACACTACCAGTGAAAAGAAATGTTTTATACTGTTCTATTTGGTAATAAATATAGACATAAATGGCTTTTATTTGCTGTATTTATTCATGTTTTACAACCATGATAATTAGGGGTGAATATTGGCAAGGACTTCGCAATACGATATGCATCATGATACTTGGGTCACGATATGATATCATGATATCACGATATCAAGATATATTGCGATATTCTACCCAATTAATATCAAAATTAAAAGTAGAGATGAAAAATCAAGTTGCTGTATATGTTCATCAGATGATATTAATCATTCAGAGGACAAATTGAGTCAAAACTATTTACTTCAAAACAACCTATTTATTGTTTATTATTAGTGTTTATTAACATTTAAATTTTAACCAATTTTAATGTGAAAATTAAACAATTTTCTTAAAAAATCGATATTAGGAGTTGAAAAATCGATATTATATTAGGTATTAATTAACGATATTAATTTTCCCGCCTGCTACTCAAGTCTCCACTACATTTGCAAATGCACCAGCTCTTTTTATTTAATGTGTTTTAGGGAAGGAACGGTTACCGGTATCACGGTAAAGCGCGGTAAAATTTTACGCAATAATGATTACATTTATGTTTGACTTCATCTCATTATCGCGGTCGATTACTGGGATATGTAATATCAGCCTCATTCAAGTCTGCAAGCAAAGTGTGTCTCGCGTGAATATGTAGCTTGTAACATCGGCATCATAATGTAATCATGGCAGAAAGGACATTTACCAACCGACTAAAATGACGAAATCCAGGGTCTGGGCATATTTTTTTTTTGTCTACATTTCATTGTAATTTGTACAAGCAACTTGAAGGAGCTAAGGCTAATGCTTCAAGCTAGTGCGATGTTTGACCAAGTGTAACCTGGTTGATGCGCTTCGCTAACTCGCATTTCGTAAACGTTGCATGTTGATCGGAAAATGACCGGAACGATGTTCTTCTGATGCAGTTAAAATATGAATTTATTCCATTAACTAGTGATGTTACGAGAGTGCTGAAGCTCCGAAGCGTGTATCGAGAAATGGAGGGGGCGTGTCCGCGAAGCGCGTATCGAGACTTGCTTCATTTAGGGGAGGAGCCGAAAGCGATGACGTCCGAAGCTTCGCTGCCCGGCTGTACCACGTGACTGCTTCGGGAAGTGGTTCAGATCTTGTCGCGGGGTTTGACAGCTTTATAAACGCCACAGGCTCCGTTCAAAATGTGGTTTTTGTAGGCGAGTTGCGGTCAGTTCAGAGTGCGGATAGAGTTTGGATAGCTTGGATACTAGAATAACGTTATATAGTTTCTGGTAGTTCAGTATATAATTTGTACATGATGGCACAAACATTTTTATGCAGCCCAGCATCCTCTGTGCCATGTGAAAGGGTGTTCTCCAAGGCTGGAGAGATTGTGTCTAAAAAAAGGAATCGGTTACAACCAAAAACTGTGGAAAAATTGCTATTTCTGAATAAATATACATAAAATCACTCCTTTAATGGTCATCATTGTCCAAGGATATTGCACAAGGATATTCATCGCGCCCCCTCCGTAGTTCCACAAACACTTTCACTGTTCTCTGCCTGAATAAGCTCATAACGCCGGCAGTTAGCGCATCAGCGGTCAAACACCTTTTGTCCTTCCGGGTCAAACACCTAACCATTAACAGGCAGCTACCTTTATACCTGACCCTCAGGTAACAACACAGCGACACCCACAGACACACAGAGTGAACTAAAATTCATAACATATTTGGCTCCTTTACAACTGTTTACAATCAAAGTTTATTTTCATTTGAACTTCACTATAATTTTGGTCCTGATAATTGTTTGCATATTTTTGACCTACTATGGTGGTGTTAGGATTTAGAATTCTTAGTTAGAACTTTAAACTGTAGAGCTAAAACTTTATTGCCTGTGGGTTGGCTGTTTTTATGAGGGTGAGTTCTCAGAGTTGCTGCTTGACCTCCTGACCTGCTGTCTTCAAAGGACTATGCGATGGCATAGGTCAACGTATTTAGTTACACCCCCTTTCCTGGAGCAAACACACCACCTTTGTTTGGACTGGACATCTGGATCTTAATAGACAAAGGGCCATTAAACTCAGAGGAACTAAGGACACGCCTTCTCTGGATCCTTAAAAGATGAACACAACTAACTTGAAGAGTGCATTTTGTTCATGGCACCATCTCGGTGATGTTGTGAGCAAGTGTACCATCGGCCGATTAAAATATTCTGCATGGCATAATAATTCTTTGTATACATGATTGTATTAAATTCTTGATTGATCTTTGCTTCTAGATTTGTCATTTAGGCACCAGATAAAAAGAACACGGAGAGAGAAACTTTCAGTTGTTAAAGTGTTTATTTAAAATTGCACTGGACAAATAAGCTTTGTTCCTGTTATTTATTTTGTTCATTTAAAATTAAATCTCTTTCTGTGCCAGTTGTTTGCCTTTTAATGTGAAAGTTTCATTTTTGATAAGATTTTGGCTTCTGGTGTTTTAGTATGACAAGAAAATCACAAGATTTTGTGAAATTATTTAAACGTATGTGGTTTTTTAGACATTTGTACTGCAATGAAGAATATCGCCATAATATCGTAAACCGTGATAATTTGGTCACTATAATCGAGATATCAAATTTTCCATATCGTTACATCCCTAATGTGTTTCACCGTGTCTGTACCGTGGTCCAGAGCAGTATTTGGCTCATATGGTTGCTTGAGTGTGTTGCCTGGCAGAGATAAATAAATCCGACTGTTCTCTCGTCTATTTCCATATAATGCATAATTCCCGTTTTCCAACTCTGAAACTTCCTGATCTCCACTGAAGTCTTCTTGTTCTTCGTGTTTTGCTACAGATCTTGTGACTGAATCAAGTTTCCTACTAACAAAACTTTTCTTCCACTGCCCCCCCCCCCCCCCCTCTTGTCTCCCCCTCCCCCCCTGTTTCTGCAGGTATGCATAGTTCAAAAGAGGGACACGGAGAAGATGTACGCCATGAAGTACATGAACAAACAGCAGTGCATAGAGAGAGATGAGGTCCGAAACGTCTTTAGAGAGCTTGAGATCCTACAGGAAATTGAACATGTGTTTTTAGTAAATCTCTGGTGACTATCCCATGTTTCTACATTTTCAGTGTGGTCCGATGTCGCGTGTGCCGGTCGCCTGCTTCGCCTGTCCGTGCATTTGTGATTCCCAGCATGCTTTGCTCTCAAATCTGTGGCAGCCTCTTTAATAGTTGTCGCGCTTGTGAATATTCTGTTTCCTGTGTCGCATGCACGCGTTTGGCACTCATGAACAAAAAAAAAAAAAAAAGAAAAAAAGACACAGTGAAGGATTCCTCTAGAAACCGACACCAGCTATTAACTTAAGAAATAACGTTCACATTTTCGGATATTAATTTTTTGACTGAGCTCATTTGATAATTACTGTGGTTTTAAATGACCTTATGCTTCCCTCAAGCCTGATATGTGGGAGGACGGAGGCTGCTCTCATTATTCAGCGCTCGTTTTTTCGAGTGGGACACATTTCTAGATGTAATTGGGGACCCGGCGTGGCATTCACGGCCTATTAAACAAAAGCGCTTTACCCCCCTGTAATTAGCCGAGTGGCCGTGCACATGCCTATCATCTTTGAGGAATCGCTGCCAGGGAATTCTGGCGTTCACGCGTTCTTCGATGAATCGATTATGTGCAGCATCAGAGTGTGCGGACGGACTGAGACGAAAGGGTGAATTCCAATTCCTCCTTTAACCCTCAATCTCAACCCTCAATCTCAAAAATGTGCGCTCCCGTGAAGTACAATGCTGTCCCGATTCTTAGGACGTCAAGTTGAGGGACAAGTTTGAGGGCTGTATCGCCCTCAATATTGAGATTCTCCACCACCGCCCCTGGTAGTAAGGGCTACCCAGAAGGCATTGCGTATTTTCGCCAAAACGTCTTCGAAAAGGCTGGCGCCGAAAAATACGAGCTTCAAATGTAAGTATTTTCGTAGTTAATAAAGATATAAATGTTACAAAACTACCTTATTGTCTCCGTAATATATATTTATATTATTTTATTCTTCTTCTACGTTTTCTTCTACTTCTTCTTCGTTGTCGTCGTTTTCTTGACAGACTGGACGTAGCTTTGGCGTAAGGGCGCCCCCCACAGTCTGAAGACGTAACTGCACTCGGGGGGTGTCCCATTTCTAAGTCACAAGATAACCCTCACGCTTACTTTAGAGTAGGGATGCACATTTTGGATTTTTTTTATGACCGTTAACCGACGCCCTTTAACGATTAATAACCGTTAACCGATAAGTCCGGGAGGGTTGGCTGCCGTGATGTTGCACGCGTTGTCGTGGACGCATGCGGACTCTTCCCCGTGTATACTCCCGCGGCAATGTGTCGCCGTCAGCTTGTCGCAGAGATGCCGCCGTCACTTTTGATTTATACTAGCGCGGTCTCCGCTATGTTATTCCACGCCACAACGCAAGAGTGACAATCACGAACTAGCTAAACGTACTAAACGTATCTCTTGCTTTTTTCCACTTCCTCCCCGTCTCGGTCGTATCCAGACCCACATTCATCACTATCTCCCTCCATGAATTACTAGAATATGTTCTGTCTTTGTAGCGTGGAGAACCAGAATCGTACAGATGTGGGTACTTCCTCATTTTTTCGATGACGCGCTCTTTTCTACGCGGATGTAGAATTGACCAATCAGAGGCCTGTTGCACCTGTCGACACGCCCCCATGAGTTGATTGAATTACGTAGCTTAAAATCAAAATTGACCGTTAATATTAATCGGTTAGATTTACTGTTATCGGTTAACGGTTAAACGGTTAACCATGTGCATCCCTACTTTGGAGGGCCGAGATTGAAGGCCAAAGACTGAGGGTTAAGGGCGAGGGTTGAGATTGGCTGCGGTAACATGATGTTTTGTAATTCGGAATTAATAATTAGGAATTAAATAATTCCGAATTAAACTATTTTCCTTCGAGTTTACATGGAAATAGTAATTCTGAATTAAGGTTTACATGGAAAACATGTTAGTTCGGCTTTATCCAACTCCGCTTTAGGTCTGGGGGTTGGGAAGGGTTCTGATTGGATAGGGGGGGGCGGACGTCTTTACATCTACCGGAAGAAAACAAACTTAGCTAACTCGATTAGCAACAACATTTCACTTATTTTTGACCTGGGTGGCGTCTCTATCTGTGAAACCTCCTTCATTTAACCTGGCCGCTTTGAAAAGCTCACAATTTTTATGTTTCCTGCCATCTGTTCTTTTAATTATTTCCAGTTCCTCCAAGCTATTTATTAAATAAATCGTCTCTGCTCTTGAACACCGTTTACTGCGTGCTGCCATTTTGAAACAAGCCCAGCGCGGAATATAAGCGTCATTGCGACAGACGGGCAAGAGAACGAGCATGCGCAGATTAATTAATTTAAACAGGAATGAGTGCATACATGACCGCGGAATTACTTAATGCGGAATTAAAATGGGAATAAACCAGCCACTTACTTCGGAATTAAGTTAATTCGGAATTGACATTTTCATATGGAATTAAGTGTTTACATGGTAAATTTTATTCGGCTTTAACTTTAATTCTGAATTAAAGAGGAATTAAACTTCCCATGTAAACGCACTGATTGAGGGTTAAGGGAGGAATTGGAATTATCCCAAAGTCACTCAGTTTGAGTTCAATCCCCAGGATGCGTTGCACGCAAGAGAAGTTCCTTCTCTTGAGCAAACTGGGGTTATTTTAATGAGCATACAGTAGTGGGCCTGTGTATGTTTTATCCTTTTTTTTTTTTTTTAATTCCCTGCAGGAATATATGTGACTGCCAAAACCTTGTGTGTTCTAGTTTTCCATGTGCCGGGTCGCTCCACTCTCCCTCTCATTTTGTGCATCCAGCACTATTTCCAGTGCCAGTTGGTGACAAACACACTATATCATTGCGGCTATGTGGGAATTAGAAGTTTCACACCTCCTCTCTCCACTCATGAGATCCTCCAAAAAAGGGCCTTTCCATCTCACCAGGGGCTCAGAACAACCACATCTCAGCTTCCCTCTTACCACAGACTGTTTCCAAGCTCAGCAATTAGTCTTTTTCAAATGCTGTCTTTACACAGTCCAAATTAGGATGTTTGGGAATATCATTTTTGTCAAAAGAACTGCAATTTACATCAGAGAATATCAGGAAAGATAATTTTAGAGACAAATATCAGTTAAAAGGATATTTTGGTTTCGTTGAGGTGGGGATGTGTGTTAAGGGCCACTTTAATGTTTCCAATTTGCTTCACTAACCATTAGCTTGGCAACCCATGAGAGTTCCTCTCTGATACTCCAAGCTGGAGGTGCATCGACCGACGTCTGCTGGAAGTAAAGAAAGCCACCTTTCCGTGACAAGATTTTAAGCCAACGCATGGTTAGCACAAACTGCCTGCTGCTTGGTCCTCAGATTAGAGATCTTCACAGGTCCACTTTAATAGACCTGAACCTGAATGGACCCGTTAAAATTTGACCTGAGACCGATCCGACTTGAGCTATTATAAGTCCATGTTCGAACCCGAATGAATCCGCGATATTTGGACTCTGAACCGACCCGACCAGAGTGATTCGTTTCTGACCACGAACCTCATGCAGTTTATCCTGAACAACCACAAAAGCATTTTACAAGTGCTCAACAGCCAGAGCAAGAGATGCTGCACAGCAGTATAAAACAGTGTCATCAGCTTAAAAATGGAAACTAGCATTTGACACATTTTGACCCAGATTATTCACATAAATAGTGAACAGGAGTGGACCTAACACAGAGCCTTGTGGCACACCTTTGTGGATCGATACAACATCTGAGCATAGACCATCAGAGCTAATGCACTGAGACCGATTATTAAGATAGTTTGCAAAACAAGAAACTGCTTCTTCTGAGAGACCTGAGTTCAGAAGTCTAAGTTTTAAAACATCATGGTCGGTCGACTGTGTCGAAAGCTTTGAACAAGTCAAGAAAAAGTGCTGCATTTTTTTTTGGAAAGAGGCTTCAAGAGCACTCTTCTCCTTGGGTGATGTTTGTCTAGTTCTTCTTATATAGCCTTTGATCAAGCTACCACCTTAAATCCAAGAGCATTTCCTCCATAAGTGCCAGTGTTTTTGGCTCCATGCAAGCTGCTTGGATCGGCTGGCAGTGGAGTTTTGTAATCAGAATAAACCAGCCTTTTAAAGGAAGGAAATGTTTATGGGTTCAGAATCTCTATTAGAAACGATACATCAGTGTAAATGTTTGAACAGCATAAACTCTTAAGTACTCCAGGGGTTTGCAAGTTTTTGAAAACTGGGATTGTTTAAGTGACAAATGAGGCTACGAAGTCGTTCCCGTTTGTGAAAAGCAGAAGGAAGCTGTCAACAAAGTTGTTAGAGGATGGAGAGAGAGAGAGAGAGAGAGACGGCAGGTAAAACCAGATGTGTTGTCATGTTCAGATGCAGCTGTTGGTGCGTGAGAACGCGAGCAGCTGCGTTCGGGCTGAAGCGGTGCGGACAGCTAGCCATAAAACACCATTTTTTATTTGAGGAGACAGTAAAAAATCATTAGCTATTTCCACCACAGTTTGTGGAGCACGTTGAGTCCATCTGTGCACCACAGGATTATGTGTTGCATCTGCGCGCATCACATTAACCGTCTGCTCCGTTTAGCCGTTTCTTGAGACATTTCCACCCGGCAGGCGATGAAATAGGGCTGATGAGGACCCTGCTTCATTTTCCCATCGTCTGCCTCACCGTATAACAGCGAGGAGAGTAATTGGTTCGCCGGTTCCCAAAGCCTGGGAGATCTGACAACTCCCTCACCCGTCGGCTTCTCAGACGGAACATTACGACTACTGGCACTCGGCATTTGAGTTTTCAGTACGTTATTAATGGACGCGCAGCAGACCAGCTGGGGTTTTTTTTGGGAACTGCCAAGTCTTAAAAGCAAACAATAAAAAAAAAAGAAACTCATGAGAAACGCCGGCTTTGATAAAGCTTCACAGGAGAGTTTTCATTGACGCAGCGCCGGCAGGGAGCCAAAGAGGCAGCCAGACGGATAAACTAAATGGCTGTCAGTCGATGTCATGATCGCCTCAATCGCAGGGGAAGGGGGGGGGTCATCAGGGAAAGGGGGGCGTAACAGACATAGGCATTGATTTTTTATTTTTATTTTATTCTTTCAAAGGCAGAGATGTGCAGACTAAGAGGATTTGTGAGCTGTCCTCCAGCTCATACCGACTGTCTGGAAATGGGGTTCCTCTCTCATTGAGTCATCCTGAATTCTGCTGCGCTTTTGAAGCACCGGCTTCAGAAGAAACGCATCTGTAAAAGCCCACACCGAATCCCGTCGGCCGGGTGAAGGCCGCCTTAAGCGGGGTGGATGTTAAGACTGCAACCCTCGGTAATTGTTGGTCGTTCCCTCGCCGTGCGGAAACCTCGCGTGGGAGTCGAGGGCGCTCCGGACGGATTACTTCAGAGGAGGGGGAAAAAAAAATTAGCTATCATTCGCCGCGCCACACAGCAAATCCACACAAATCCTGGGAAGGATTTACAACAAGAAGACGCAGATGTCTTCTTTCCTTTTTAAGGTTTGAAAGCCTAAAGTTCAAGGGTCACCACAGAAGCAAGACTGGCGTCACGATAGATCGGTCTGAAGCAGCGACGCTCCTGAGGGTCCGGAGACGCATCAGTGAATCGTGACCAAATGAAAAGCAGGGTAGCAAAGCTTACGCAACCCCTTGGGTGATTCTTACTGAGGGGTTAGTCAACTGGAGCGGGTGTGGGGGGGCCGTCCTTACACCGGCTTTATCCTCTTCGCAGTGAGAAAGCGAGCGGGGGCGGTGCTAAGGATGGATGTGCGCTATCCTGCTCAGCCTCCATTAGGAATATTGATTGAAGGCCTGGATGGAACAAGGCCGTGGGAGACTGTGGAACTAATCAGTCAGCAGTTTTAACAAGCCCTGTAATAGGTTAGCGGCCGGATGGATGATAGGAAGATGCATGTTTGGCTAGAAACCTTTGCACAAGCAGCAGTGAAGCGCAGATGATAGTTCAAGTTTTAAAAACATGATTTTCCTAATGACCGGTCTGTTGGAGAATGAGCTTGACTGCTTTTGTAATGAGCTCTGCAGAAGGTCGGCTGTATTGTCCATGATGGAGTCCAGTTTATTTAGTGATCTCCAGGTTCTAGTGATGGTTCTGGTTTTGTAAATGAGTTTTTTTGAGTCTGCTGGCATCGGTACAGATTACACCATTGCACCACTTACTATTAAAGATCCCTGATATCTTGCTGCACCCGTTGCATCCTCTGCTTTTATTTTTTTAAAACTGTTATGTTTATTAAGGTTTTGTTTTTTCTATAAACAGAAAAAAAAACATAATCAACAAGGAAAATACAACAAACATAAAATGTAACAACATTCATGGCTGTGGGTTTCCACATTCTACATACTCAGATTTATATATTGTGCAGTTCACATGTCTATATAACACCCATTTTGTCCACTTTGTGGTGAAAATCTCTTTCTTAAGTCGAAGTTGGCAGGTAATTTTCTCCATATGGTAAATTTCCCTTACAATCCCTACCCGTGTTCTATAGTAGGAGATTCAGCTTTATACCAGTTTCTTGTTATTGTCTTCTTTGTTGCAATCAACAATATCTTGAGTATATATCTATCGTTTTCAGTTACATTCTCAGTCATCTTTCCAAGATACATTGTTTTGCTTTCATTTGGTATTTTATATCCCAGAATCCCTTTAATCGTTCCTCCATCTGTGGACTTGTTCCTTCATCTGTGGACTCGTTTGTCCATTTGTGGACTCGTCCTTCCTCCATTGTGGGACTCGTTCCTCCATTCTGTGGACTCGTTCCTCCATCTGTGGACTCGTTCCTCCATCTGTGGACTCGTTCCTCCATCTGTGGATCTGGTTCCTCCATCTGTGGACTCGTTCCACCTGTGGACTGGTTCCTCCACCTGTGGACTGGTTCCTCCATCTGTAGACTCGTTCCTCCACCTGTGGACTGGTTCCTCCACCTGTGGACTGGTTCCTCCATCTGTGGACTCGTTCCTCCATCTGTGGACTCGTGGACTCGTTCCTCCATCTGTGGACTCGTTCCTCCATCTGTGGACTCGTTCCTCCACTCGTCCTCCTCTGTGGACTCGTTCCTCCACCTGTGGACTGGTTCCTCCATCTGTGGACTGGTTCCTCCATCTGTGGACTCGTTCTTCATCTGTGGACCTGGACTGTTCCTCCATCTGTGGACCTCGTTCCTCCACCTGTGGACTCGTTCCTCCTCTGTGGATCTGTGACTCGTTCCTCCACTCGTTCCTCCACCTGTGGACTCGTTCCTCCACCTGTGGACTCGTTCCTTCTGTGGATCATCTGTGGACTCGTTCCTCCATCTGTGGACTCGTTCTTCCACCTGTGGACTCGTTCCTCCACCTGTGGACTCGTTCCTCCACCTGTGGACTCGTTCCTCCATCTGTGGACTCGTTCTTCCACCTGTACATATTTCATTCTGTGTGCACTGTATGGGGCAGCTCTGAATCTCATTACACTCTGTGTAATGACAATAAAGGTGTTCTATTCTATTCTATTCTATTCTGTGGACTCGTTCGTCCACCTGTGGACTGGTTCCTCCAGATATGTCAATCATTCAGACATCCTTCTCTGATTGGTTCATAGCTGTCAGAGGTTCCTCTGCTTTTCTTCAGTCTCTAAATAGTTTCTCATCTCTCTAAACTTTCTGCTGCTCCGTTACTGTTTTCAGCTGCTGATTTTATAATGTTCAGTTTAAATTCTGCAGTAGAGCCTTTTCTTTTTTGTGGCATATTTGTGTTCTCTCAGTTTTTGTGGTTTATGTTGCAATTTTTTCGGTTGTATTGTTCAGTTGTTCTGAGTGTAGACGATGTCCTGTTGTTGTCATGGATAGCATGGTGGATATATTAAATATTCTAAATATTAGTCGAAGGAACAGCCAAACTACTAAAAAAAAAAGCATGATTAGTAGTCTGGAAAATATGGTATTTCTGCTCTAAAGTTGGACATTTTAACATGCAGATTTGCTCTGGTTTGGAGCCAGCCCCTAGTGGTCAGTTGAGGAACTTATTAAAAATCTACATCCAGGTAGGATTTAACCCAAAAGTAGAGTGATGTTGGTGCCTGGATGCAACGAGGAAGTGGCTTTAGGCTAGCAGTTACTTGACTGACCACTAGCTGTGAGTTAACCTGCACTGACCTCCATGTTACAATGTTCATCTTTGCAGCGGAAATATACATATTTACAACCAACAAAATGCAAAAAACTCAGGACAACTGTATAGGAGTGAGTTTTTTTGGTTTGTTTGTTTTGTTTTGTTTTTGAAGCATATTAGGTTCATTTGTATAAATCTACAAATTCATGTAGTATTTAGTCAAATCCGAACATAATCATTCACATTTCAAAGAACATTCGCTCTGAAACTAGCAGAAACCAGCCTGGACCTGGTTAAAAGATGAGTCATTCTACCAGACAGTAAGTCATTTACGCCGGTCAAAGCTAACGAACCTCGGCCCCTTTCCTCCGGTGAACATCAGCGCCCAGCTACCCGCGTTGCTTAGCAACTCCTCCGGAGAAGGTAGGTTTGACTGACAGGTCCGGCAGACACCAACTAATGAAACAACACGTCCAATCAAGAACAAGCACATAAAGTAATGAAGCAACGCATCAAATAAGGAAACAACGCATGAAATAACTAAACGTCCTTCATTTGATAAAGAACTCATCGTAAAATAAACAAGCAAACTTTGAAATAAAACAGGCAAGTGTTTTATTCAATTAAATGTGTGTTCTATTATTTTATATTTGGGTTTCATTATTACTTGATAAATAATAACTGACTTTTCATTATTTACTGATACGTGAATTCTTTATTTGTTATGGTAATTTATTAATTGAAGAGTTTATTACTTTAATTTATTCATGTCATCTGACATAATGTAAGCTTTTATAGGTTCCGGTTGCAACATTTGAAGTGAAACATGTTTTGGTCAACACCCCCCTTTTCAACAAGCTCTCATCATAGCAGCTGACATTTGGGGGTGGAGTCAGCCCCACCCCTAATATGACTCCACCCCTTTTCTCTGTGAGCTTAGGGTATTGGCAAGGACCTCGCAATATGATATGTATCATGATACTTGGGTCACGATATATTGCGATATTCTACCCAGTTAATATCAAAATTAAAAGTAGAGATGAAAAATCGAGTTGCTGTATATGTTCATCAGATGATATTGATCATTCAGAGGACAAATTGAGTCAAAACTATTTGCTTCAAAACAACCTATTTATTGTTTATTATTAATGTTTTTGCACATTTAAATTTTAACCAATTTAAATGTGAAAATTAAACAATTTTCTTAAAAAAAATCGATATTAGGAGTTGAAAAACTGATATTATATTAGGCGGCCGAAAATCACGATATATTGCCAAATCGATTTTTTTTTTTACACCCCAAATGATAATTATATTTCTATCAGGCAAGGTGCAATTTTTTTCAAATATCATACTCAGATTGGTCATTGGACAAATTTAATCAAAACTATTTGCTTCAAAACAACCTATTTATTGTTTATTACTAGTGTTTTTTTGCACATTTAAGTAACCATTACAACATACTGACAGCATTGTAAAAAGAAATCGATATTAGGAGCTGAAAAATCGATATTATATAGGGTGGCCGATAATCGCGATATATTACCAAATCGATTTTTTTTCACACCCCTATGTGAGCTCTGTGTTGACGACTTCAGAGCAAATGCAGCATGATGTGATGTCAGGCGGAGGAAAAGATGGGGAGACCGCTAGGCATTTGCCGATTGTGCTAGTAAAAGTGGCATATTATGCTAGTGGCAGTGCTCGTTTTTTGCCCAGATTATGCTCAAATTATGCTCGCTTTTCCAAATTATGCTACTTTTTAAAAAAAGTATTCTGTGCACAAACTTCACAACTCACAAGACAAGTTTGAAAATGTAATTTATTAACCCTGGCCTGACGTTCTGGGCCCGGTTGTTCAAAACCTGGGTAACTTTATCCGGTGGTTAGGCCTATACGGCGGATAAATCTGCTATCCAGCGGATAGTTATCCAGCGAACAAAAATAGGTTGCACAAAGCCTGGATAGTGTGGTGGATAACTATCCACGGATAGCTTGCTAACCATCACGTAGCAGAGCGTGACACAGTTTGCGCAAGGTTTTGCACTCAAATGGCCTCCAGTTACCATTGTCAAGTATGAAAATTTCGAGTAAACAACGAACTGTGCTCGCGCTAGCAGCGCGCTGGGTTTCAAAACAAATAAAAACAAATACAGTGAAAACTAAACCATGTAGTTTCTGTCAAAGCCCTGGATAACAAATTTAACATTGAATAATCTCGCTCGTTTCTGAACCACGCAGTCCGGCTTGATTTCTCTAATTCGTTCTCTAACAGTTAATTAGCGCTTGTTATATTGAAGCATCACACTTTCTTGAATTATTCTAAAATTGTGCTATTAAGACAAGAAAATATATGGATTATGCTAGCAGTGCTACTTTTGGAAAAAGGGCAAAAAATTATGCTCAATTCCTCAGATTATGCCAAAAATTATGCTAGCACAATCGGCAAGAGCCTAGAGACCGCAGGTCATCAGGCTCTGTGATGTCACAATGACCTGAAAATGAGAACGGCTCACTGAAGGACACATTTTAAGGACGGGCTGCTTTAATGCCCTTGAACACGGTTACTGTTAATATGTCACGGTTAAAACTTTCTCTAAAACAACTGCTGCAAAAGAGGAACTTTTTGTAGGACATGGTTTCCAGGTGCGCTGCGTGAAAGCAGGCCAGTGGAGGTGTCGTACCTGAAGGCGACTGGTTAGCAGGCTGCAGAGAGGAGAAGCGGCGTTCGGTCACGTCACTGCTGAAGGAATCCTCAGAGGAGGAGGCGAGCGTCTTGTGATCGAGTCGTGCGTCCCGGTCCAGCCGGTCGTCCGCTCTATGTAGGCCACAGAAACTTTACAGTCGACAGAATCACAAACTCATGTTTCTCCCTCCCGTTCTCCTCAAAACTGTCCTCCCACCTCCCTCTCTCCTCCCTGCCTCCCAGGGCTCATTTGTCACTGTGGCCTGGTTATTTCAGCCTGTTCCTCGCGCTCCTTCCAGCTGGCCACCCCCCCCCCCCCCTTCACCGATGCGACTGTCCTGTCCTGGCCTTTCCAAATGCTCTCCTCATGGTTACGAGCAGTAACAGCTTTTCCGTGACCTCGTAACAAGCGCCAGGCATTCATCCACCCTCCTTTGTGTTCGGCGGGAAGCGCCGCTCAATAAATTGTGATCATTGCGAGTGCGGGCCACACATAAAACAAGATTAGCGCCTGAGCGTTGCTTTAACCCGCTTCGACATGCCAGCGTGAGACGGAGGACGCCACAGATTCACTTCCCTGGATTCTTCCAGTGTGTGAAAGGCAAATGTGCCGTCACATATGAGGCAAAATGACGTTATAAGGTGACAACCTGACAGGTAAAGCTAGTATAACATAAGAGAACAGCAGCTCAGTTCCTGAAAAGGGTTGTTTTATTTCTCCTTTAAGCCCAGAGGAAATTCAATTTGCCCTTCACACCTCACACCTCCAGCCATTTTATCTCTTTACCCGCTAAAATCAGCTGCTGAGAACACAGCTGTAAAGACAGCGTATCAAGTTTAACTTACATGAGTTGGAGGCAATGAAAGCTGAGCATCAGTAACTGTTACCGATATCGCAGAAAACCGTTGTTCTACACGAAAAGTAGAAACGGCGGAAAATTCAGAGATGAAGAAGAACAAATATGCCAAACAGACCATCCGCTATGCTGCGGTCTGCATCAACGCAACGTCGAGTTACACATGGAGAGAGGTGCACGTCAGGCTCCTGCACGGTTGACGACGGAGGGATCCCCCCCCACCCACCTACAGCGTAGCTACGATGTCGGTATGACGTAATCAAACTTGCTACCCTTAATATCTGGATATTAAGGATGCACATGGTTAACCGTTTTTTTAACCGTTAACCAATAACAGTAACTCTAACCGATTAATACTAACGGTCAATTTTGTTTTTAAGCTACGTAACTCAGTCAACTCATGGGGGGTGTGTCGACAGGTGCAACAGGCCTCCGATTGGTCAATTCTACATCTGCGTAGAAAAGAGCGCATCATCGAAAAAATGAGGAAGTACCCACATCTGTACGATTCTGGTTCTCCACACTACAAAGACAGCACATATTCTAGTAATTCATGGAGGGAGATAGCGATGAATGTGGGTCTGGATACGGCCGAGACGGTGAGGAAAAGAAAAAACGCAAGAGATAAGTTTAGTAAGTTTAGCTAGTACGTGATTGTCGCTCTTGAGTTGTGGCGTGGAATAACATAGCGGAGACCGCGCGAGTATAAATCAAAAGTGACGGCGGCATCTCTGCGACAAGCTGACGGCGACACATTGCCGCGAGAGTATACACGGGGAAGTGTCCGCATGCGTCCACGACATCGCGACAGCCAACCCTCCCGGACTTATCAGTTAACGGTTATTAATCGTTAAAGGGCGTCGGTTAACGGTCATAAAAAAAAAATCCAACATGTGCATCCCTACTGGATATCTGAGAATATCTGAGAGTTCTGGTCCAGCTCAAGAAAGCATGGCCCATCATGAGCACCCTGAAGCCCCCCACCCCCACCCTCAGCTAAATGATGACGAACCCCCCCCCCCCCCCCATCAGGGAACAATGCTTGTTTACAGTTACTTCCTTTGTCTCCAGCTTACAGAGCCAGAGCTGTGATCGAAGGTTTTTTTCTCTTACGTTGTACTCACGACACGGTCACCTACTGCATGCTGGGAGAGATCACTCTACAATCACTGTGGAGTCACTGCCCCCCCCATTTAGTCTCCTTAACCCGCTACCGCCAAGAACAAGAGTGAGAAATGTCCTCTGAGCTCATGCGTCTCACCTTCCCTGCCACAGTTTTAATTCATTTCATCTTCAATCAGCCGTTCGGTGTTTCAGTCACATGTTCACGACTGTCAGATTTATGGAACTCACGTAAAAGTTGCCTTTGAACTGGGAATGAATTTGTTTCCCCCTCGCTGCCGTTTTTGTGAGGCTTTTAAAGGTGTCGTGGCCTGTCGGTACCGGCGCCTTCTCACGCTCCAGTTGTTGGCCCTTATCTGACATCTCCCCGTCACCTCGGCGACAGCGAGGGGGGAGGTGACAACCAGAGAGCGCCGCTGCAGCCTCTCTCAGGAGCCCTCAGATCTTTCAGCGGTGGACTCGGAAGATCGTTTTGTAGAGATAGCGACGGGCCGCCTCGGAGGAAGCTCGTCTGACGACTGGATAGCGGGAATCAGACTGTGACAACGAGGTGATAAAAAGGTGACAGAAACGGATCCCTGCCAAAGACAAACAACATCCTGCGGCCGGCCATCTGTTAGCGCCGCGCTGTGTTAATAGTTTGAAGGGTCAGGCCCGGTTGGTTTACTGTGGCTTATGTTGGAGGATCTATTGAGTGCATGTGACAGCAGCAGCAGGGAAGAGGAATTATGGGAGTACCATCCAGAGCACACTGCTAAAGTCACCCCAGAGTTAACCTTAAAAGATAAAAGTGGAGATTATGTTCTGATCAAGTATATTATATGCTTGAATTGATTGGAGACGTATAACTTACTAATAATGTACTTTTTAAAATATGTTTTAAGTAGGGATGAGCGACGATTACGATTTTTTATCGCGATTAATCGCGTGATTTCCCTGATTAATCACGATTAATCGCATTGTATACGCAAAATCAAATGAATTCAAAACTTCGTGTAAAGGTCACTTTTATTTAAATGTTCTGCTGCTATATGAACTAAAGTGACATAACATTTGTTGTTCAAACACTTTTAACATCAGCACTTGTCAGTAACACATATTTAGTGTAAATCTCATCTTAAAAAATGTAAATAAAATAAAGCTTATTGCCACTGCCAGGGCATTAATGTCATCCTGTTTTTATAAAAAAATAAAATAAAGTTTACAAACAAAATCCAACAAAATGATTGTGTCTCAGCACAATCAGAACATTAAAACAGGTAATTTCTGAGGTAACAGCAGAAACTTTTAACGGGGAATTCAACTTGTCAGTTGTTACAAATAACCTTGTTTCTGTTGATTCCTCCGTCTGGGAGAACTTTAAAATGAAAATGTCCATGTTAAAGTTCAGTAACTTTACCAATCCGTGTATCATTCATTCTTTCCATTTTCAATTGTCAATCAAAAATAAAAAAAAATAAAAAGTGACATTTTATTACATTTTTCGTTTTTTAATCTAACACAAAAAAAACAAAGAAAATGCCTGTTTTTTTTATATTTTAATTTTAGACTTGGATCAAAAATACGAAATTAAAAAACGGGCCACAGAACTGAATTTGTTTTATAATGGAGGACTGGACTTTCTGTTGTCATTACACATCTGTGCCACTAGATGGAGCCGCACTGCAGTAACCAGCTAGAGAACAGCAGGACAGTGAACACATGGAGCAGATCTGATGGAACATGGAGGAATGACGAGAAAGTTTTGTTGCAGTCTAGAATATTATTTTTTTCCAGACAGAATTGTTAATATTGCTACCTGAGTTGCTACCTGAACTGTAAAGTTCACTGATTTTTACCGTTCTCCATGTCTGCTTTAGCTTTTCCTTGTTTACCTGCTAATTCTCTTCCGGTTCCTCAGCAGCCAGAAACAGACTTAAAAACAAAAGCATGTTAGCAACATGCGTTAACGTGCGATAAAATAAATGTTGGCGTTGACAAATGAATGCGTTAACGCGATAATAACGCGTTAACTTGCCCAGCCCTAGTTTTAAGAGCTTATAGACGTTATTGATAGTGAACTTCTGTGAATAAAAAATAAAACGTGGAGATTTAGTGGCTGAAACGTTGAAGAAAGATGCATGTTTGCAGCATGTTTTCTTCAACTGCAGAACCATCTGTCCTTATGTGGGTTTCCAGAAAGATCCATATCAGGAGCTTTGCATGTGTCATGTGTCGTTTGTTCCCTGCATGCTGGAGCCCAAACGCCCAGCGTTAGCACGTCCAGTCGCCGCTGGGTGTTAGCTTACTCTGTCTGCAGTCGCCGCTGGGTGTTAGCTTACTCTGTCTGCAGTCGCCGCTTCTGTTCGTGCAGCGTGTGTTTTCCCTCCGCCGGGGGACGCCGTGACTAAGTGACGTGTCCTCCCGCTGGTCTCAGGTACTCCTTCCAGGATGAGGAGGACATGTTCATGGTGGTTGACCTCCTGCTGGGAGGAGATCTACGCTACCACCTGCAGCAGAACGTCCAGTTCAGCGAGGACGCCGTCAAACTCTACCTCTGTGAGATGACCCTGGCGCTGGACTACCTGCAGAGCCAGCACATCATCCACAGGTACACATTCAAATTTTTATTACTTTCTTATTTTACAGTTTGGTGCCCTGTGAAAGCTCTGTTTGAAGAAACTTTTTCTGCCATGCCCGTATTTGGAGGATATAAATTTCCACTTTCACCCCCTTTTCCAACACAACCACATCAAAATAAGTCAAGTTTCATTTCATTTCATTTATTAATTCATTCCAGACATGTCAAAACAGTCTTTTAAAGCATAGACAATTTTAACACTATCTGAAAATAAATATAATATATTTATAAAATAAAATATACACTGACACATGTGCATAACCATAATTTAGAGACATATAGAACCTCTTGTAAATAAATCTAAATATTAAATGGACATATTCCCCAAAACAAAATTTATACCCAGTGTATACATATATACTTACACATACATACCAATATGCAAAACACATATCTGGTTTAACGTGTCTGAAAAGTTTCACTTTAATTGAAAAATAATAAAGATCGAGGCCGTCGTTTCCTGTTTTCCCAATCAACCAGTTGAAAAGTTTTTATTCACATATCCTAATAATAACAGTAATAACAGGTAAAATCAGATAAAGTGAGATGTGCCTTCACTTTTATAGCTCAACCGCAGTTCAGTGTCCCGGTTCCTGAAGACGCCGAGTCGTCCGTCGCTGAGAACATCACGTCTTTGCTCGTCTGTTTAGCTGGCAAGTTCTGCAACATTTTACAACAGATGGGTCTTGACCCGGTTTAGTGAGAGCTGAATTTTTCATGGAAAGTTGAATTTTGTTTCAGATTTTTTTTTTTTTTTTTTTTTGTCTGTGCTCTGGTATTTACTTTACATGTTTTAAAGCTGCTGTTATACGTCTTTAATAACTGGGAGCGTGAGCATCGTCGGTTATCTTCCCGGGAGCGAGCGCCGGTCCAGGAACTGCAGATTCACCGCCGCAGATGGCTGCAGAAACAGTTTGAGCCGCGTTCAGAAACCTCATCTGGGCTGCATTTCTTGATTTTTGTCCATTTGTTAGTGGCTTTGTGTGCATGTACATGTGCACGTGGTGATCCGCTTCCCTTTTTGGGGAAAATAATAATAATAATAAATAAAAAGACAAAAAGGAAAACCTCATTTCCAGGACAAAACCCTAAACGTGCATCAGTGATGGTGGCATTAAATGTATAAAAAGACCTGGACAAAGCAACGCCATCCTCTGACATTAATACGGTGATGCGTAATCTCTAAATCACGCAGCAGCCTCTTCTTGTTATATAACGTTTTTTTGTATTGGTGGCTTGTTTGATTACAACGTCATGGTGGATTAAGTAGTTAAACCCGCACTGGCCCAGGTACCAAATACACGACCCGCCACTAAATAATACTGTAATAAACATTAAACCAGACCAACAGAATTTATAGTAAATTTTAAACATTTCATTTTTTTCCTGCCACATTTTTTTCTCCCTTGTTTCCAAAGTTATTTGTTTTTTTTTTCTTAATATTTTTGAGGTGCTGCAGCCCCACCAACGGGGGGGGGGGGGGCTACGTCCCGCGGTACTGATGACAGCTACCAAAATTAATGGTGTTCGGCCAGTCGAGTGGCCAGACGCCGTCTGATTGGTTGTTTGCGATAAATTTTCCTCTTTTATAAAATTTTACCCGATACGGTACCAAAACATTCCCTCCCTGTACAGATGTCACGGTTGTCAAATCCAGCTTATGAGGCCAAAACTGATTTTTTTTAACATGGCATAAACAGAGTTTGGTATATTGAGGATGCTGGCGTTTGGATGGTAACAGTACAGTATGTGTTGTTCCATATTCATTGTAAAATTAATTTTATGATCTTTCCTTGTCAGTCTTCTTCTATTTGTCATAAACTGTAATTGTTAACGTATTTAGGGAGCCCTCTAGACCCTGAGCTGGAGTGCTTAGTTTTTTTTTTAACCCTTTGACCTGCCTAATTGCAGGTTAAAAGGCTTCTTAGATTCTTTCCTCTTCTTCTTTATCTTTTGTGAAATAAATAATGTTGGAAAAAGATATGTTTAGTTACTGGTCTGAGGCTGTATTTATCTAATTCTAAGACAAAAAAAAAAAATCACAGCATGTTCCTGTTTTCTGATTGTATGTATCAGGGCGTTGTTGGAACTAAACCAAACTGATCACACTGTTATTGTTATGATATAAACTGTTAGACCTGGATGAAGATGAGCTCTCCATCTGATTCAGCTTGATTTCTCTGGAGGATCACAGACGAGCTAACGTATAAACCGCAGGTGTCGGGACGCTTCCATCTAATCACCGCTCTATTGTTGCTGGAGTTCATCGTGCTCTCCTCCACTGGTTTCTGCTTCTGCATTTCATCCGCTAGATTTGAACGGCAGATATCCTCTGGGATTGATCTCCACATTAGGTTGTAGCTCACGAGCTGGTTCACGCATGATTGAGTTCAGCGTCGCTGCGGCTATTTTTAGGCTCTGGGATAGTTATGGTGGATGCAACATACACATCTGCCAGCAACCACACAGCTGGAGAGACTTCGTCTTCAACCTCGCTGGTAACTCTGCCGTTTGGAGACGGCGCACAACATTAGAGCTGTTTTCTTTTAATTAAGATTAATTCAAGTATGGCTGTTGGCTTTTTATTCCAAAAATAAAATATTTTCTTTAATATTTACACCTTTGAAAGCATTATTGTAAAAATGAGACGGTATGGAAGTATTTCTGTGCCATCTGAGTTTGAATTTTTAAGATTGAAATTTTTCAGCATCAAAATCAGACTTTGAATTTTAAAAAACATCAGATTTCTAGCACTGGATTTTTTTTGCCTCTGAATTTTATTTTGTTAAAATTAATTCAGTGTTAAAAAAATTTGTTGTCTTAAAATATTCAGTTTTTCAAAATTCAACACGCAAAGAAATTCAACACCCCAAACAATTCAGTGTAAAAAAAAAAAATCAACATCTCAAAAAAATTCAGTGAAAAAAAAATTCAATTTCTAAAAAAAAATCAGTGTAAAAAATTCAACCTCAAAAAATTGTCTCCGTCTCTCTCCGTCTTTCTTTTCATCCCAGTTAAATGTTTTTCTGTGGTGTCTCTCAAGGGTTTGTTCACTTCATATCTCCTAATATCTAGCTAACTTCATATCTAGCTAATACTCCCTGCGCACACTGTGATGATGAGAGCGCCACTGCCACCTACTGGAGCATATGTGCAATTACACTTTATTCCAGTACGGCAAAAAAAAAAAAGGATGTTCACACTGCGAAACATGACGCTGCAGATTAGGATGAAAAAGAGTTTTCCAAAGCACACCTTTGGAAAAAAAAAAAAACCTATTGGTGACATCACAGGGAGTTTGTCCAGTTCTTTCTGTATCGATGAGCATCAACTACTCTGCTTTGTGTGCATTTTTGTAGACTTTTTACCCCGTTTGAAGTGCTGTGGTTTGCTACTGCCTGATGTAACCTTACCTCTGACATCATAATCAGTTCATAGTCTCGTTCAGAATCAGTCTGCAGGAGTTGTGTACCAGAACATGACCAGAACTGTGGATCTGTAGCTTTGACGAGCCGTTGACCCGGAGGTGCCAGCTCAGACCGCTCACCCAGTCCTTGGGCATCCTTGACCTCCCCAGCTCGTCTGTTTTGTTCCACCCTTTAAGTGTTCAACAGTAGAAACCGTACAATTATTTTGTTACACGGAGTGAAGGAAGAAGGGCCTCTGGTCTCCTAGCAACAGTCAGCTGTCACCGTGCCCAAGGAAGTAAAATTAGTCCTACGAGAGGAAGCGAAGTGGAATCGGAGTCCCTTTGTTGTCTTCTCCTCTGGTTGCCTGGTGCACTTCACATGTTGAAAGCCCCACTTGTTGGATCGGCTGACACCTAAAGAGCGACATGCAGTTTCGTATTTGAATTGAATTTCCTGCTTACAAAACTAAAGGAGATGTGAATTTGCTGCGTCTGCCACTCATGCCAGGATTCCACTTTGCACCGCTCCTTCCCCCTCAGCCAGTTTTTGCAGTCAGCATCTACCGGCGCACAGGAGCCGTGTGCTCTGTGGTAATGGCCCGTGGAATGCTGGGATGTGTCCGCTGGATGGGTCGTCACCGTAACAAGCACGTGCAGTCAAACCCGTGACAGTGTCGCTCACAGCGACATCCTGAATGCAGGGAATCGGACAGTTTTGTCCCACTTACGCTCTCGCCGACACACACAGGACGTGTTGTGCCAACATGTAATTCACACGTCCGTCAGACGTTCACATTTGCACAAACTGCACCTTTAATCTCAATACATGACACAACACCACGTTGGCTTAAAAGCTGACATGGTGTGTATTCAAGTGTTTTGTGAGAAAATTTTATCAGGTTCGGAGTAGTCGGCTGTACAAAATGAAACACACAGACACTCGCTTTTTGCTAGAATAATATATGTTTATATATATATTCCCCACAGATAGCAAGAATTGCACATAAAAGACACACAATTGCTCTTTTGCTAGAATAAATGTGTCAGTTTATTCCCCACAAAATATAGAGCAAAACAGATCACTGACAGTTCATCAGGGCTAGGCCTTATAATCAATCACCTTGACACAAAAGGACTGGAGAGCCGGACAGTCCGGTAGAGTGGCCAAAAAACCCGGCTGGGCGTCGTGCACAAACCCGCAGCTGACTCTACCCGAACTTCCGGGCTCACCGTCTTTATAGTCTTTTAACAACATCCGAGCTCGGAAGGAGGGACGGGCCCATCCACTCCCCACGAGCTCACACACTAAGTCTTGGCCTCTCGCCATGGAGCTCGCTCCCACGAGAGCTCAGTCCCGTGTGAACGGGCCACATAGGGGGCGCACCTCTCTCTCTAGTTACATTTGTTAATAAACATAAGCAGATGCAGAATTGATACGAAAGAGTTGAATCGGGACATTCTCAGGACACAGAGTTTCCACCTCTGGCCCGAGAACCTCCTGATTCAAAAAAGGTGCATAATCAGCAGTAGTTGATAATAATCAGCAGTAATATAATTGATAACACATGATCATAATTGATAATAGCATGATTGATATATAAAAAGTTGAATTCAGGGCATTTCAGGACACAAAAATATATTTTTCCCTTCATTCCACCTCTTGGCCCAAAATGTCCCAATTCAAAAACAAACATAGTTGAATTCAGGGCATTTCAGGACAAAAAAATACATTTTTCCCTTCATCAAGTTTCAGATATTTAAGTCATTATTATATTAAACTCAGGGTTTGTGGTTGCTAACCTGCTCTCGCACAGGTGACGTTCACTCAGAGCATCCATTACCTCAGTTTAAGAAGCGGAAGCGATTCTTTATTTTTCTTGCATACTTAGCTCCGCGTTTGCTGTCAAAATGCCGACGTAGATTAAACTCTTTCACGACTGACACCGCCTCATAACACAAAATGCATTTTTTTCACCTTGAGATACAAACTTGTATTTTTTTTTCCAGTCGTTCATGAAACTTCCTTCCTTGTGCATCAATTTCTCTTTTCTTGGACATATTGGGGTTAGTTTGTAGAGGTTTTTCTTAAGTCCATCAGTTCTGAAAATCGTCTTGTTCATGGTGAGATACTGTTATTGTCGGTAATGATGAAATGTATTTTGGGAGGTGTAGTTTAGTTTATGTCAATAGTTATTGAAAGCGGTGTAAGCTTATTTTAAGTCTTATAAGCCACATTTGGCCCGCGGGCCTTGTGTTTGACACATGTGCTCTAGAAGAAAATAAAACATCTGTGTCTTGGAGGGCAGATGTGCATAGGAGGGCTGGACTTGAACGGCCAGATTTCAAGATGTTCCCGTCTTATTTAGACATCTGGATTTCAACTGTTTTTTTTTTTTTGTTCTTATTTCTTGCTCACATTAATATCTCGTGCTCCTCTTGGCCTCGGGCGTGTACGTGCACGTGCGCCCATCTCATTTTTCTGGACTTCAGTAGCAGTAAAAGCCTGAAAAGATGTCCAGTACAGTACAAGCAACAACTGGAGTGACTTAGATATCCGGATATTTGTATGTTTGTGATCACCGTAAAATCAATCTTATTTATTAATTTTTGATCTCTAATTGTTCAGAAGTGAACGTCACCTGCTATGATGCTAAACTAAGCCGGAGACCGCGGCTATGCGGCAACCCTTTAAACAGATATAAGCTCCTCCCCCATCGCAGCGGGATGATGTTGTTTCATAAGTGTTATCGTTCTTCCTTGAGCGGCAGCGCTAACATAGCGCGACCATTTTGTCCACCACCTCTAGATGACAGCAACATATGAACTGGAATGTTGGTTAACATGAACGTGCTCCCGTACTGGCGATGTAGAAGCTGCCAGAGGCTTTTCAAGTCCCTGCTAGGGATGCCGCGATTTAAAAAAAAAAAATCGATTTAAATCTTTTTTTTTTTTTTATATATGATTCGAATCAATTTAATTAAGCCATGAATTGCGATGTGGCCTCCAGGCTAGCAGAGGGCACACTCGAGTTAAACTACGTTCTTGTTCAACGTCACTATAAACGCCACTACGTGTGATGTGCTACGTCGCAGTTATATTTGGTTTCAAGAACAACATTAATAATTCAGTGTGTAAAAAAAAAAACAAATTCTGGACTGCAACAAAACTCAAGTCGGTCGCGTGGTTCCTCACTGTGATGCTCCATTCGCTTACAGTTGACTTCGGTGCGGCTCCATCTAGTGGCACAGATGTGTAACGACAATAGAAAAGCCTAGTCCTCGATTATAAGACGATCCCCATTTTTGAGAATATTAATAAAATGTCGTCCTATATTCAGGCCAAATTGGTAAAATCAGTATTTCATTTTTGTTTAAATATAAATATACCTTAGTTTGTTCCTGGCTTATCTACCTCAGGAATAAAAAAAATCATTCTCTGATGCAATATTGATTTGGAAAAAGTGTAAAAAAAAACACCAGTTTTGTTCTGTTTGTTTAATGCCTTAGTTTAGGCTCAAACTAGAGTTGACTTGTTATGTACTAAAATAAAAAAAATCTTGATACTGTACTGATTTATTAAAAAGAGGGCAGTAGGCCTATTGTAAAAAAAAAGAAAAAGGAAAAAACAAAAAAAAAAGATTTGACAGATTTGAGAATTAATAAAACAGTTTCCACTTTCCAGTCATTTGTTATGCAGGTAAAAAGAGAATAAGAAAAAAAACAGAGTTGAAAAAAAAAAGAGATGAGAACTGATACAATTATTTTGTAATTTGCTGCTAGTTCGAATCTACTGTACTAAAAAGAGCTTAAGAGAAAAAACACTTCAGTGTTGATAAAAAGAAAAAAGGCTGGATTTGTGTAAGAGAAATAATAAAGTTTAAAAAATCAGTCATTTGCCCAGAAATAAATGTTCTGTTAGAAATGATCTGAATCGTGATTTCAGTTGTATCGTGAGTTGAGTGAATCGTGGCTGCGATTGACTTTTTGACTTTTTTAAGTAAAAAAATCAGTCCCCAGCCCACGTGACCCGTCCTGGACTGCTGGATGATCCGGGTCGTCCCTGAGTGAAGCAAACAGTCTCGACATTAGTCCGATTCCAGGGTAGCAGGATGACTAATGATTGACAAGACAAGCAAAGACAAAATGACATCGTGGACAACTGTCCCGGTACATCAGAACACGAAACCACACAACACGATGAGACATTAATTAGTGGTCCAACAAGAAGATGACGAGCTCTCATCTGATGCCTCGCCTCGTCACGCTTTTTCTATCTTCCTTCAACTCCTCTGAGGTTTCTGCAGCACGTCTGCTCAGATGAAACTGCTGAGGCTAGCGCTCCGTTAGCTTCTTAGCTGAGGTGTCGTGTTGGTGGCCGACGTGTTGCTGCCTAACTCTAACCAATAAAACGTGAGAAGCTTTGAAGTTTTGTTGCTTTAAACGACCAGTGAAGCATCATTTGAAGAGAAGACGTCTGTACAAGAAGACCACCACCTTCAGACAATCACACTCAAATGTTATCAACATCTTTTTACAGGAAATAAAACAGTTTCAGGTCTTCCTCTGCATTCGACTCACATGCTCCTGCAGGAATTTGGTTGAGAATTAGTGCTGGAGTAGGTTTGGCTCATGTTTGCATGTTTCCTGACTGTGAAAATGTATTCAGATTGTCTTTTTTTGTTTTTTTTTTAACATGTCTTCTCGTCTCTTGTAGAGATGTCAAGCCTGACAACATCCTGTTAGATGAACAAGGTATGAAAATGAACCGTTTGCTTTGAATAGATTCATTAAAACGTGCAAATGATACACAGCGTTTCTTTGTCCTACTTGAAAAAGGTGGAAAATAAAATCTATGCAGAGTTTTGTGGCCACTTTCATGAAGAGGGACTTTGACGGACTTATTCCGATCGTTTGGACTTGACTAGAAATGCACTGTTGGTTCAGTTCCTGCTGAGTAGGGATGGGAATTGATAAGATTTTCCAATTCCAATTTGATTCTTTATCGATTCTCTTATCGATTCTAATTTGGGGAAAAAGGAGAACAAACAGTTTTATTAGCATCAATTTTTTTTACTTAGAAGTCACGACCTTACAACCTCAACAGCGAGGTCAAAAGAGGCCCAAAGCCTGGATAACGTGTTAACTGTTGTAATATGTAACTGTGCAAATACACAAGAATGTGGAACATTTTACTAACAGGTTTTTCCTAATAGAAATTTAAAAAGGATATATGAGCTCACTAAGCACTCAAAAATAATAATAAAGAAAGATAAATACTATCAAATACAACGGAACAGTGCATAGTGCAAATCTGCAAACTATAAAGAATTAACAATTCTAAATGTAATGCAGAAGGCATTCGTTTAATAGCATAGCGTTAATGTTATAGCGTGTTTTACAAAGAAGCACATAGACAGCGGGATAGCTACTTACCAGAGTTACCAGAGGCGATCTTAGCTTGGCTACTGCTGCTGGGTTGAGATCCATCAGTCTGAAGGTGCGTCAAAAACACGACACTCGTTTATCATTAGCATGTTGTGTGCGCAAATGTTTCTGCATGTTAGCCGTGTTCCCTCCCGACGCTGTTATCTCCACTTTACAATGACTGCTAGTTGCCTTGTTGCCATCTTTCTTTGGAGAAGTGAAGCCAAACTTTGGAGCGTTTGAACCTGGTGGGCGCCATTGTTGTTTACAACTCCAAATGCGCGTGCTGAACCGACGTAGCTTAATCACGTAAGTGCTTTCTGGAATTCACTGCTTATAACTTGCGTAACTTACGTGAGATTCGTGCTGGTTGCAATCGATAAGAGAATCACTGGATAAACTGCCAAACAATTCCTTGGAATTGAAACACACGGAACTGGTTCTCTATAGGAACTGGTTCTCTACAGGAACGGTTCTCTACAGGAACCGGTTTCTCGATTTCCCAACCCTACTGCTGAGGTAAGACTTTCTTCAAGATAAGACGACAACAAGCGAGTGAGAAAAATCCCAGCTCCTTCGGCTCAGTGAAAAAAATGTTTATATGAATATAATCACATGCAAACAAAAGTGAAAAATGCAAACATTATCTTGTTCTTATCAGGTCCACTATGTTAAATAAAACCTTAGATGAACAACAACACATGCTGTAATAAACTGTTATTACAGTAACTACCCTAAACAGCAGAAGCAGCGTATGAAAATGAAGTCAACCCCATCATTCAGTAGCTTGTAAAACCACTCAAGAGTCTAAAATGTAGCTCTTGGTTTTATTACAGTTTGACTTTGGGATAAATTTTCGGTGACATTCACTCTTTAAATGCGTCCGCTTGTGAAATAATTGTTCTCACCGTAGAAAAATGGACTCCACATTGTCTGGAAAAGGTCTTATAATTCCCCCCAGATAGATGGAAGCAACAATTGCTTCGCTACGATCACTGCTGATGTCTTTCCTCCTTGGCACTGTGTTAACACTAACCTGAATACTCCAGATCAGTAAATAATGACAGGATGAAATATGTCACATGCTGCTATTTATCTGAGGTTATATTCATATTAAGACCTGGGAAGCAGTCGTTTAATCTGTACAGGAAATCTTTGAATCTCGGGTTGTTTTTACACGTTGGTGCATCCTCGTTCGGCGCCACCACACCCTCAAGCCCAAACGTCGCACCACACAACAGTCAACTACGTGTAGTTGACCCAGAGTCGGCCATTTTTTCTTTATTATTTCTTTGTACCAGTCTAGATGAGTTCAACGGCTTGTAAGCGTCGCGCTCTTCATGCTGGAAGCAGGAAGTCGTCTGTCTGCGACTGATAATGTTACTTTCGTTTGTCATGTTTACGTGCTCCTTCAAGGTTCAAGGTTCAAGGTTCAAGGTTAACTTTATTTGTCTCCCATGGGAGAAATTTGTCTTGGAGTCACTAGGGGTGCACGATAACTATCGGACCGATAACAGGAAATTATGACGTCATCCCGATAAGTCCGATATCGCGACGAATAGCCCCGATAACATATATATTTATCAACACAGCAGTGTCTCGCTCCCTCTGAGTCTTGAATGACCAGCAGTGAATATTATGTTCAAGTGACGTCGGCATAATCAAAAAAAAACATTACTCAAAAAGGAAAATCAAGAATAGCCTCTCATGCCAGAAAACAACTCTTTAAATCGGTCATAATTTTAGTAGTTGCTAACTTGAATTGATATTCATAGTATTTTCCCTCATGTTACACATAAAAAAAGAAAAAAATAGAAAAGGCTGAAAGAACGACTAGCAAACGAGAGAACGTGGGAATTTATGTTACACCTTGAAAGCAGCCTGCAGCACAGCGCTGATCACAACAAACATGGCGGCGATGGCATGGAGCTTCGTTAAATTTGATGGTTGATGGTTATTTGTGACGAATCCTCCGAGTAAATTCTACGAGGAGGGAAGCACAAGCTTCAATACGTAAAACCCGATCGTCCACCTACAACATAACAATCGCTTCCATGGAGTTTTGAAATCGCGCTAATGTGAGCTAACGGAAGCTAATGCTAACGTGCAAAAGCCAGCAGCAGTCTACCCTCCCCTCTCCCTCATTCCTCTCATCTAAAGCTTCCATGAGATTAAAAAATCAAAAACAAAAACTACTGAACCTCATTTACTTTAATTAAAGGTATGATTTAAATGGAACAAAATCCTTTAAATACCAGTTCGCATCATCACATACTCAAAATTTTAGAACATGTGAGGGGTCGGAGACAATGTTCCAGCCTGTCTAATTACTGCTTGTTCAAAAATGTCTTGAGGGGTGATCGGGGGGGCCGGACACGCCCATTATCTTACCAGCCATTATTGCTAGCCTTTCGATCTGAGACTTACGTTTGACAGTCAGGTTACCAAACCAGCTGGCGACGCCGTATCTTAGCATCGATTCTACGCTCCGTAGAAAATCAACATTATATTCACGCCGACTCCAAACAGCCTCAGTCTACGAAGGAAGTGTAACCGTTGATGTATCTTTGCACAACAAGATCTTTACATGCGTGGTCCAGGCCATATCCTTATCAATATGCACCCCTAGGTACTAGGGATGGGCATTTGGTCGAGATTTATTATTCGATCGTCGGGAGAATTAATGATTACTAATCGATTAATCATTAACATTTTTATATTGAAAACTATCACAAATATTCTCGATATCGGCATGGCGTTTGTTTTCCCCTTTGGCCTGGTTGCTATGGCCTGGTTGCTATGGCCCGCGCATGCCCAGATGTGTTCAGTGAACCGGATGTTTGTGGTCGACAATAATGTGACATTTCCTGTTTCTTTTCTTTAAAAAAACAACGATAATAAAACAAGAGATATCGAGGAGACTACTTAACAATGACAATTTATATCAAGGCGCCAGTATTACAGGCTTTTTGTTTCCTAAAAAGATGCGCTTGTTGTGTGCTCGATGTGCGCTGCAGCTCTTTCTGGTCCGTGCTAACACCGAGTTGAGGCTAGGCTAGGCTAGGCTAGGCTAGGCTAATGATGAACCGCCTCCACCGTCCTTTACAAGGCTTGGATGCGCGTTGTTCAAGTGATACATCATTGTCGTTGTCGATTAATTGTATTTGTAATTTCCATTGCAGTGATTGCAGTACACTTGCTCATTTTCTAAACGAAAATGGTCCCACGCCACACTTCACCGCGACCGCTTCATGATTAGGCGATGACCTACAGAAGCTCGCATGTAACAACTGAGTCCAGCCAGGGTAGGGTGATGGTGAAATGTTGCCCCCTGCTGCCAAATTTCTATCGGTGGCACAGTGAAATGCATCGCATTGTTTGAGGACGTACACTGAGAACCTACGTTCGGATTGTTTAAAAAAAAAAAAAAAAACATTCGGTTCATCGACAAAAATTTATTTCTTCGACCAAATTCTTAATGATCAATCATCGATTATTCGATTAATTATGCCCATCCCTACTAGGTACTTACATGAGGAGACGTGACCCCCTGCTGGGGCTCGAACCAGGAACCTTCTTATGGTGCAACGGTTCTGACCACCAACCCACACGGCCGCCGCCCCAGTCAGTCTTCATTACCTGTTCTGTGCCACGTTTTCCTTTTTTTTTAGAAAATTAAATTGTCTCTGAAATGTTGCAGTGTGCTGCTTGTCTGAGGCGGCGACGCAGTAACGGTTATCAGCAAAAAGGAAATGAATAGTCTCCATGGAAACGATAGAAGGTTGCTGAAAACATCACTTGTCATTTTTAAAGAAGTCTTATTTGCAATCTGCTCCAAATGAGTTTTGCTCTGAAGAAGCAAACGTATTAAAGCTGTTCACGCTGTTTTTTTTTTAGTTTTCTGTTTCTGTTCATATTTCAAAGGGACATATAATGAAAAAAAAAAAACTTAGTTAAAAGCAATTATTTAGACATTTGGCTGTGAATCAAGTCAACATCGCCAGTCTGTTCCACCTCTGTAACACCTTTTGTTAATGTCCGCTATGCTGTTTGAATGGCGGACTAACGGGCATGATGGGCGCTGTGTCTACTGCCACTGGGGAAAGACATCATCCGGGTGCAAGGATGGCTACAAACTACACACAGAAGGTGAAATCAGTTTATCAGAAGGATGGAAAGAGACCACGGTGGTCGGGGAGGCAGCGACTGGCTGGACTGGAAATGTTCTGGTCTGTTCCACTGGGATAATAATAATAAAGCAGCCAGTAACCGTAGACGTTAGGGACTCGTCGCTGACTACGAACTGCAAGGTAGAGGGACTTCAGATGGACCACAATGCTTTGTGAAAGCACTCACTCGGGTGAGGAACGTGCACCTTCTTGGGATCACTGTGAGAACGCACAGCTGGAGGGTGGAGGCGGAGCGAAGAGGCGACCGCCAGCGCATCGTTGCGCCGCTAACTCTCTGTGAAAGTCAGTCGGTCAGCAGTTCAGGTGTGTCAAGTCCTGTGACATCACAGATTCAGATCAGAGGGGAATCATCTGTCTTTTACGTCTTTAGCTCCATGTTCAGGTGTCTCATCCATCTCAAACCAAAAACCAATGTTGTGCAAATAGAAACTTATACCTGTTGTGTCACACTTCCAGTGGATGGCACCATATAAGGTCATTAATTACAATACATGGGATAACTTTAAACTAAACTCTTAACTGTAAAGAAATGTGCTTGTTGAACACATGTATCTTTTAAAATCTTTAAATCTAAACTATGATCTTGATCTGTCCACATCCTGCATGAGAATATCCACGCTCTGAACTCTGTAATTGGGTAGAAGTAGGAGTTGCATCATCGTCAGACTGTTTCAGATACAGATAAGCAGACAGGAGATTGTGAATCCGGCCGACAAACATGCAGCCTAGCCGTGAGTCACGGCGGTAACGAGGTCAGAGGAGTCTCGGACGTCTGACTGATGCTCAAAAATAATGATCCGGCTCTCTGAAATGTCACGTTGTTGTTTATTTCTCAGTTTACGTTGTTGAAATGTTCATTTTCTCTTCGTCACCAGAGACAATTACTTCAGATTTCCTGATGGCTTTCGTCCTCACCTTTTCCTCAGGTCACGCCCACCTGACGGACTTCAACATCGCGACGATAATAAAGGATGGAGAGAGAGCCACGGCGCTAGCTGGAACCAAGCCCTACATGGGTGAGTTCGTCCTGCCGTTAAACTGAACGGTAAAATGCTCCGTCTCGACTCGTGATGGCTGAGGAGAGAAACTCTTTTAGTTGACATTTAGCCACAGAAGACTTGCCCTTTTCCTCTCGCATCGACAGGTTGTGTTTGGAAGAGCTTTTTCTGTTCGAATCATGAGTGTCTGTCTGTTCTTCTCAGCCCCAGAGATCTTTCAGTCCTTCATAAGTGGCGGTACCGGCTACGCCTTTGAAGTGGACTGGTGGTCACTCGGGGTGACGGCCTTCGAAGTGCTGCGTGGATGGGTAAGGCACAACTGGCGTTGTGGTTTTTATGGGTTTAGAAAGCAAAAATTTGTATATTTTTTTTAAATCCTGCACCTCAATCCTCCTTTCTCCTTAAATTGTTTGTGTTTCATCTATTTTTCCTCTTCTCACGATGCCAGAGGCCCTACGACATCCATGCGAGTAACTCTGTGGAGTCTCTGATCCAGCTCTTCAGCACAGTCAGTGTCCAGTACAGTCCAGCCTGGCCCAAAGATCTGGTTTCCCTGCTGAGAAAGGTGAGCTGAACCTTTTTAAATTACATCATTATTTACCAGGGAAATCGTTTTTTACTTCGGTATACACCTTTTCGACTTAAAAATTGTGGACATGCGCCCCCTAGTGGCCCAACCATAACTGGAGTTTGCGGTGCTCCACCAACTAACCCAAACACAGCAGCGTGGAGCATTTGTTACTGATAACGCAGACATGTCTTGGATTGATGATGTTAGGCAGTGGCCTCCAGTTACAGATGAAGGTAGTTTATTGCTGTTTTTAATGATTGTTTATGGAAATAGCATGATCTATTCCCATAATCAAACACTAAAAACTGTGGGAATACGTGAAAAATGCAATGCTGGCTATAACTAACGTCAACAAGCCATAAAGATTATGCTACTGTAACGTTAACACTAGCGGTAAATTAGGCTATGTGTTAATGTTATATTTAATTTATTTTATCATTCTACTAATTCATTCATTCATTCATTGATTTATAGGCTTGTGCTAGTGCCGAGGGCTACAGTAGCCTCATACTGCTGTTCTTTCGGCCAGAATCGTCCGGGACTCTCAGCGAGACTATGAGTAGTACGAGATTGAATGTTAACGAAAACTCACCCGGCTGTATTCATTTGGAACAAAGTCCTTTCTGTTGATATTTTTCACCCACGTCTTCCTAACTTCTTGGTTGTCGGTGCGCCCAGGAAATCGGTGCAAACTGTATGGCTGCAAACAAGGCAGTCTTCGTGCAGTAAAGGCTTGCGTATTTCACATACTTTCTTCTTCCATTGTTGAATTTTCACGCCATTGTTGGCACAGTTTTTGACGGATCATGTATTCCCACTCGACCGACTCGACATTATAAAAATATATATTTGTAGAAAGAGAAAAACACTGGTTAATCTGCGAGCCGGTGAAAGTGTCGCTCTGTGGCACAAACACAGTACGCCAATGGCAGACGGGGTACTTCCGGGGGGGCTGGCCCGAAAAGGTCTATATGACATTGAGATGTGGTTCTAAACACCATCACAGATTTAGATGTCCTTGTGTGTTCGACTTAAACAGATTTCGCTTCTCCACCACAGAGACAGCATGTAGATACTGATCGCTGTCAACACTGCTAACACAACAGAGTTAGAGTTAACGCTATCACATAGGATAATAACCAGTAAAAACCAAAAGGTCCCGCCCACCTGCAGATACAAACTTAGCACCATTTCATAAAACAAGTATTGTGCTGGTATTGTGAATGCATGTCTCCAAAAGAATATGCAACACCCATATTAGATGGATTAATGTCTGCGGTTACATGATGTTTTTTAATTCGGAATTAATTATTAGGAATTAAATAATTCCGAATTAAACTATTTTCCTTCGAGTTTACATGGAAATAGTAATTCCGAATTAAGGTTTACATGGAAAACACGTTTGTTCGGCTTTATCCAACTCCGCTTTAGGTCTGGGGGTTGGGAAGGGTTCTGATTGGATGGGGGGGGCGGACGTCTTTACATCTACCGGAAGAAAACAAACTTAGCTAACTAGGTTAGCAACAACATTTCACTTATTTTTGACCTGGGTGGCGTCTCTATCTGCGAAACCTCCTTCATTTAACCTGGCCGCTTTGAAAAGCTCACAATTTTTATGTTTCCTGCCATCTGTTCTTTTAATTATTTCCAGTTCCTCCAAGCTATTTATTAAATAAATCGTCTCTGCTCTTGAACACCCTTTACTGCGTGCTGCCATCTTGAAACTTTGTTTTGAAAACAAGCCCAGCGCGGAATATAAGCGTCATCGCGACAGACGGGCAAGAGAACTAGCATGCGCAGAAACATGGGAATTAATTTAAACAGGAATGAGTGTAAACATGACCGTGGAATTATTTAATTCGGAATTAAAATGGGAATAAACCAGCCACTTAATTCGGAATTAAGTTTAATTCGGAATTGACATTTTCATATGGAATTAAGTGTTTACATGGTAACTTTTATTCGGCTTTAACTTTAATTCTGAATTAAAGAGGAATTAAACTTCCCATGTAAACGCACTGATTCTCTTGATGCTCGAGGTGCTGGAGTTGGTCAGTGCAGCGGTTGACTACGAGCGCCCGGTCAGGAAGCTCTGCTGCAGCGACGGGCGTTTACGCCTCGCTGTGTTTGCTGTTCTGATGAACAACTGGGGCAAACCGATGCAATGAGTTGTCGAAATGTCGCGGGGGACACGCGAGAATGCTGTTTCTCCTCAGTTTCCTTCTTCAGTCAAGTGAGCGAAACGAACTCCCGTCCCGACGACACGGGTTTAATGGTCCCACATATCGTCTTCAGCTACACTGGAGTTGTGTTCCCTGCTGTGACTGCAACAAACGCAGAACAATAACTTCTTCTGGTGTGTTACGCCCCAGACTAGCAGAACGTAAAGCCCCCACCCCTCTCTCCCAAGGGCAACCACGCACTAAAAGGTTTTATAGTCAGAAAAACAAGTTTATTTTAACTCATTATGAGCAGCAGTAGCATCAACCTTCAGGGAGGGCGTGGCCAAAATAAACAAAAAAGATACGTCACACCTGTCTTACCTGAAGAAAAGAAACAAACAAATGACATAAACTTGTGGAGGAAATTTTTATTTGGTTTATTCATCTTGTAATTTTGTTCTTTTTATTTGTCTTCAACAATATGTTTAAAAGTGATTTTTCTTTCTTAACAAGACCAATACAAATCATAATGTGTGACAAAAGGCAAGTATGGAGGTCAGCTGTGATTCTGAATAAACACTCCTAAATTCACTAACATCAAGTAAATAACTTCTTGATCAAGGAACTGTATAACGTACCTAAATTCAATCAGTCTGTTTTAAGACAAATGTCCCTTTGTCCTCACCACTACCTGCTGTGATCCACTCTGTATGCAAAAACCTGTAGAAAAATCAACACCTTTTGTCTTGGTATAAAAGAAAAGCCTCGTCTCTGTCTGACAGAGTCTGACAGATCTCCTTATGTGCACATAAGATTTTAGTATTTTTGTTTCTTTTTCTTTAATAAATTCTATTCTGATTTTCTCATCGAGATCGGATCTTATTTTTCCACAACAAACTAACCTCCCTGGCCAAAAACAGGAGAAAAACCCACATCAACAACAAAATAGCATGACCCCCCCCCCCCCCCCCCACCCCCCCCCCCCCCCCCCCCCACACACACACACACACACACATACACACACATACACACAAGCTAATGAGCTGCTCCGGAGCAAAATTTAACTCAAACTACAATTAAACCAAACAAAACATGACAACAAAGAAAAAGTAACAACAGCAAACGGCATGGCCCTCAGTTGGAGGCAGGGAGTGAGAGGAGGGGCTTTGAAGTGGTAACCTCCCCCTTTTAATCACCTGACTGCCACCTGGAACAACAACAAAAATAAAAAGAGGAAAAAAGACACAAAACAGATTGCGCCACCCTGAGGCCAGGAGGGCACCTGGCAGCAGTCCTCCAGCAAAAGAACTAAATACAGTGGTGCCTCTACTTACGAACGTCTCTACATACGAAGTTTTCAGGTTACGAGACGCCTCAACGGGAAAATATTGGCTCTTGTTACGAAAGAAATTTCAGGATACGAAAGGCAAAAATACAGTAGCGCTGCTACTCGCAGCTCCCAGAGTTTACCGAACGTAAACATACTTGAAGCTGCTCTTCCATTGGCTATTGGCTAGCATCTTCCTGGCTATCAGCTAGCATCTTCCTGGCTATCGGCTAGCATCTTTCTGGCATCTCTCTGTGATTTTTCTGAATCTCGGAATTTATTGAAAAGAATCAATCAGAAAAAGTGTTCACTATGATGATGTTTTATTTGCACGTTTTCGAAGGATTGTTAAAAGCCAAGAAAAGCAAACGTCCTTGGATCGGTTCTTTACAAAACGTCAGACAAAAACCACTGCTGAGAGAGAAAAGGTGACGACGATAGCAGTTAAAAGGTAAATGAACATAATTTTTATTTCTTACCTTATTCTTTGTTTTTACATTATGTACAATTCTCATTTTATGTTTATTGTGCAGTAATTTAATTGTAACATGTATTTGTTACATGTTTTGATGCATTTTTATGATTTATAAAAAAAATTTATGTACGAATTTTGGGGGGTTTGGAACGGATTACAGCATTTACATGGAAAACATGTCTCTACTTAAGAAATTTTCAGGTTAGGAAAGTACTTCCAGAACAAATTAATTTCGTAAGTAGAGGTACCACTGTACTAAACTGATAAACGGTTATAACATGGTTTACAGCCGTTTTTTGACTCTGGAGCTGTATTCTGCCACCAAGTGGCGATCTCTGGTATCACACGTTTTGCTCGCGTAGCACTGAAGCTAGAAACGTCCACAACGCAGCTGGTCGTGTTCGGAATGGAGGTGAACTGCGAGTATGTAAAGTAGTACTTTAAATCACGGCTAAAGACCCCTCGCTTTTTAAAAATGATTCACTTACCTGGTTTGGCGGTTTTTTATTTATGTGGTTTTTACACTCTCTCTGTCTTTTTCAAATGTTAGTTTCACGTCTCTTTTTGTCTGTATTTTACTTTTATTGTTAACATTAAAGAAAGTTCTCTGGCTGAAACCTTTGAGCTTCCTTCAGTATCATCAAACCCAACACAGTGAAAAGTCCTCGGATTATAAACAGATCATAAACGGGAACACGGATGCAAATGGCTGCACATTATAGCTGAGTTTGTTCGATTTTTTATAAATCACTGAGTGAAATGATTCTGACACTGCTGCTGGACACAGATGGTCTTTGCTGGACAGAGAGGTGGCGTCAGGGCATGTACTGAGATCCAGACTCACAGGAGAATGAGTTGATGCCCTCAAGGCAAAGAAGAGGGAAAAGGAAACAGCAGGAAATATATATAAAGAATGGAAGAAGAAAAATAGAGTAAGTGGTGGAGAGAAGAGACCGTGACTTTCATTTTTAACCTGAAACTTAGACAAAATGGGGTTTTTTTCTTCTCACAAGTGAATATGTGCCATTTGGATGAGACAATTGTGTTGTTGTGTTCAACATTTTCCTTCAGGCTCATTTTCTCTACAGAAACAGCCAAGCCTTTATTTGCTGGGCGTCAACATGTTAAACAAATTTAATGATTCTAGGATCGTTTTCAGTCATCTAAAATGAGCTTTTTCAATAAATGTTAAAAAACCGCGTTTGTCCGGGAGGATATTTTGTTTGTGACGCATGAGTGCGTGCATGTGCTCTGCGTCTGAATGACTGAGCATTCTGGACCAGGAGCCGGTTCCCTTCTGCCCCGCTGATAATCCATTTAGCTTGTCTGGACCCAACGGAGCTGCAGGAGACGACGTAATCATCCTCCGAACGGAGGAAGATTCATCTGAGACACAACAGTATGAAATATAAAACTGTATCGGAACCAGGTTTGTTTGTGATTGCTTTAGTATGTGTTGGTCTTCTATGGCGATTGGATTTAATAAATCACTTGGTTGAGCGTGTCCTGTGCAGCACGAAGAAACGCAGCTTTAGAGTCAAAGGCGATCGATCTGGCTGTCGAAGAAGGAACTAGAGCCGCTGCACGTTAGCTTGATATCGATGAGTCGATGTTGAGACGTCGGAGACGCAAAAAGCAGATGGCCTGAACTCGAACGCGTTCTTGAAGACCGGGTAAACACAGCCAACGTGTTTCCACGGTGCAGGTCCGACTGAAAGCCAAAACAATCGCCGCCGAGGATTCGATTGAAGATTTTAGAGGTGGGGCATCGTGGTGTTGCAGATTTATGAGACATAAAGGACTGTCCATCAGGGCACGGACGACTCTGTGTCAGCAACTCCCTCCCGACTACGAGGAAAAAGTTAATTTCTGCAAATTCACTCAATCGAGGCTCACCGAGAATTCCATCGGACCAGGCAGCATCATGAATATGGATGAAGCACCTTCGACGTTTGACCTGCGTCTCACCAGGACTGTTAACAATAAAGGTGAACCGTCCGTCACCCTGGAAACAAAAGCTCCAGGACAAAAGCTCATTGGACAAAAGCTTCCACCAACCGTGACCTTTGACCAGATGACGACGGCAAAAAGAAAAACTCCTGAAAACAATCGTCTTGAAAGTCAACAAGAAAGGGTGGATGATAGAAAGCCTGATGAAGGACTGGCCGACAGAGCGCTACGTAATTCCTGCTCCAGCTGTGATTCCTGGGGGCACTATGAAGTATTTGCACCCACTCGACATCCATGTGGATCGAGCTCAGTGGAGACTTGGATGACGAGCAGCAAGAAGTCATTTTACCAAAACTGGCCACATGCAAAGACTCTTGACCGCGTGGAGAAGTGTCAAAAAATCCAGTATCACCAACGGATTTAAAAGGCTGGACTGCTGCGTGATGAAGAGGACGGCACGAGCTCAAGGCCGAATTTGCCTCGAGACGAAAGTGGCGTTGAGAGCGACAACGAAAGGCAGACGGAGGAGGCGACGAAGAGATTCTGAGGCTGTTCAGGTCCGACGCTAAAGAAGACGACGTTAGTGGTTTTAGTGCGCAAGAGGAATATGAAGGTAGCGATCAGTGACTTATCCTGGTGGACCTTTTTATTATTTATCAGTTTTTTTGCTCAGGCACTGTTCAGAAAAAAAGCATTCTGGGTAAGTATATTGCTGGTACGCATTTAATTGAGAGTTTAAACAAATCTTTCTGTATAAATATCTTGTGTTACAACGTGGACACCTGCGGCTCATAGACAAGTGCAGCCTATATCTGTACTATTTGCTTTTTAAAGTTAGTGGGTGTGGCTTCTACGCAGGTGCGCTTAATAGTCAGAAAGTTATGGTACTTTGTTATCATAGCAGTATCTCAGACGTCAGTACGTCGTCAACTTGTAGCCAACGTCACACCAATAAGCTCAAGATCTGTCACCACATCAGCAACAATGTAGAGTTAACCAAGTTTTTAAAAAAGTGAGTTTAATTGTTTTAAAAAGCCAAACTCACATACCTACAGTCATGGAAAAAAATTATTAGACCACCCTTGTTTTCTTCAGTTTCTTGTTCATTTTAATGCCTGGTACAACTAAAGGTACATTTGTTTGGACAAACATAACGATAACCACAAAGATTGCTCATAAGAGTTTTATTTAAGAGCTGATATCTTACCATTTTCCATGGTTTTATTGATTATAACCTAAATCACTTAAGTTTTTACATCAATAGCTATGGCGTTGTACTGTCAAAAACACTGCTTTTATGCATTCAGTGTTTTCTTTTCTGTCTATTTTAGTCACGTGATGACCTTTAGTGGTACCAGGTATTAAAATGAACAAGAAAGTGAAGAAAAAATGGTGGTCTAATAATTTTTTCCATGACTGTATATTAGATGAACTTTGGCATTAGATGTATGAATGTGAAGCTGTATTAGTCAGCGCTGTGACAGCGCTGAACCAGCCGAGAAACTCTGTCCATAAAAGTTATGAACAGGGTCCGTTGCCGTTGTGCTTTGTCACAGACTCTGTTCCTAACTTCATCTTTGGTTTTATATTAGAGAAAGTCCTTCTGCCCGTAGCCTTTATGCATTATGGACAGTCGTGATGTCAGCGGGGGGGAATCTGGACCCTGAGAGTTAAATATGAGGAGCGTTCCGAGTCCAGTTTGAACTGAGGTGCAGCGTAAGTGGTGAAGACAGAACTGAAGACATTACTCAAAGTCTACACTCAAATTGATAAAATTAGAGAGGTGGTATTGAGAGTGGAGTAAAGTCTTAATGCCTGCGCAACAGCTGCCTTTCCTTTCATTTCTAGCAGAGGAGAGTGTTTGATGTATAGAGCTCGAGCGTCTGTTATCAGCTGTTCAAGGCCAACATATTGGAGGGTTGGGTTTGACTGAGGATGCTTTCATGCTTGTTTGTACAAAGACAAACTTTGACATTGTTTTCAAAGGCTGCGACGGTCAGACGACCCCTCTGGGGTGTATCCCACCTCTCGCTCGATGACAGCTGGGATGCCCCCAACCACGAACAGGATGAAGTGTTTATAAAAGATAGATGGCGTGAATGGCTTAGAACAGTGTTATATTTAACAATGGCCAACAGCTAATGTGGGTGAAAACCATTGTCCAGTAGGACACACTCCAGTGTGTCCAGTAGGTCATAAAGAGGGACTATATGATATTAGCTCAGCTACATTTTTTCTACACAAAGTTGCTTCTTGTGTCTTGCTTGTGAAAACTCCCTTGTCAGCCAATGATATTTAGAAACAGGAGTGGGACAAATTTTCAGGAGTGACTTGCTTTTATAGGTCTTTATTATGAGCAGTACCCTTCAGGTCACTTCCAGTTAGCACTGGTTGGCATATGGACCAGGGAAAACATGACAAGAACACATCTTAACCCTCAATCTCAACCCTCAATCTCAAAAATGTGCGCTCCCGTGAAGTGCAAGTGCTGTCCCGAATCTAAGAACGTCAAGTTAAGGGGACAAGTTTGAGGGCTGTATCGCCCTCAATATTGAGATTCTCCGGCACCACCCTTGGGAGTAAGGGCTACCCAGAAGGCATTGCATATTTTGCATTAATAAAGATATAAGGGATGTCAGTCGATTCAATTTTTTAATCGCGATTAATTGCAAGATTTTCATAGTTAACTCGTGATGAATCGCACATTAATCACATTTTTTTTAATGTTCTGTTTATCCATCCATCATCTACACCCATTTTGTCCTAAACAGAGTCACGGGGATCTACCTTTTTTTTTTTTTAAGCCTTTAGTTTGAAAACCGGAAGTCCACCAATTCTGCCATACATTTTGGGGGCTTATTTCATCAGCTTCTTAGTGTTGCTGCTTGACCGCAGTAATTTGCTGACGGTCCCTAAACCCTAAACGGCAGCAGCGAGGTACTCAGAAGTACATTCAGCTCTGTTCCTTTAAGTTTTTGACACACTCACTGAGCTTGGAGGGTTGATGACACTTGTGAAATATCTACAAAATGATACCAACCTGGATGAAATCGGTGCCTTTTCATGACGCTATTAACGCTCAAACAGAAAAAAAACGAGTAAATGTCGGATGTGAAACTAACTTTACCGCGCCCTGCGGTGGTAACTCAATTCACAGTGACAGTAAATACAAATAACCTTTTTTTCTTGTCAACAGACCCATCTGGCAGCACCTTAAAGCTAAACTTGCCGTTAATAAGACCCTTTTCTGTCGCCATGTCTGTCCCACATGTTGACTGTAAATACACTTAGTGGCTGGGGGTCATATTTACAGAAACATGTGTGCGTTAATCTCGCATTAAAAAAATAGTGGCGTTAAACAGAAGTTGCGTTAACACGTTAATAACACGTTAATAACATGTTAATAACACGTTAACGATACGTTAACTTTGACAGCCCTATTATATATATTATCTTATTCTTCTTTTACTTCTTCGTCGTCGTCCTTTTCTTGACAGACTGGATGTAGCTTTGGCGTAAGGCCGCCCCCCACAGTCTGAAGACGTAACTGCACTCGAGGGGTGTCCCATTTCTAAGTCACAAGATAGTCCTGACACTTACTTTGGAGGGCCAAAGACTGAGGGTTAAGGGCCCTTCACCTCCCTTGATGCATTTTAGCCTGGAAACTAATAGCACCAATCACAAAGTCACAAAGCTAATGACCTTTTGTGTTAAATTTGTGTTAAAATGTCAGTTTCAGTTTAATTTTAGGAATGATGATGTGTGAGCTCATGGAAAAAGGAACTTATTTTTTCAATCTCACCACGTGCCCCCCATAGGACACGTTGGGGAGATACTTTTTTTTACCACCCTTGTCCCCATGTGATCTCACTCGATAAAAAGGCGACCCATGTCTGTCCGATATGTTGTTTGTTTGTCTCTGTATGTTTTCTTGGACGATGTACTGGAAATGTAATTTCATTGTGCTGGGACGCTGGCTCAGTGACAATAAAGTATCATTCATTCATTCGTTCATTATTGAAATATTTGTCACTGGTGCTGCTACTCAGCTGAAACACACCTTATGCACAATATTCTGCTCTTCTGGTCCAGCTTCAAACCTCTTTATTTCTTTGAAGATCTTGGACACAGCCACCATCCTCCCTTGTCGTGCATTGATACACACTGGCACTGGGCCATTTTCCCCCGAGGAGCCACTGGCCAAGTGGTGTTGTCAGTTCCCTGCATGTAAGCTGTAAAGAAGACCAATGGACGGCGGTGTAATGGGACCAGGTGGCCAAAAACAAAAAAAAAAAAAAAAAAAAAGCATTGGCAGTCACCCGAAGGCCACCAGATGACTCATTATTTATACTGGAGCCAGAATCAAGTTCCATGTTCATGTCCACGCACAAGCTGAGCTAATGCACGGCCCGGCCCAACTGGACAGCTGTAACAGGAGAAGGTTTTGATCTTCACAACCGGCTACTAACTCTGTCAAGTTGCTTCAAGGTCCTGACGGATGAACTCCAGTAGCTTCAGGCGACACGCTGACACACTTCCATCCAGCTCTGGATGTCTCCTGACAGATACCGATGCACCTCCTTTACAGGAGGCGACATTGACGGGGCAGTCTGTCGCCCAGCTGTACGAAAGAACCGCCCGAGGATACTGAAGAGGCTCATCTATCAGGCCACATCCTAACTCTTGGTTGTGGAGCCGAAGGCTTTAGCGGACTGCTCAGTCTTCACGCATGGTTCAGTTTCTCCTGCAGAGCCCACCGTCTGATTTATATCGACAGCTTTCACTTGTTCCGGGATCGATTGTCACTCTTCAGGAGGGGTCGGATCCAGGAGGGGGCGTCAAATGCTCGCTGTGATTGCGCTTTTAATGCTCACTCACCCTGAACGTTGTCGAACACTTCCCCGGCTTCTCTTTCATTTGCTTACGCCCCCTACTCTTCCCGCCAGATTCCCAGCGGTTCATTTTTCTGTTCGGTCAGCCGTTTACAGTGAGAGACCACCCATCCGAGTCAATGGCTGCGGTTACATGATGTTTTTTAATTCGGAATTAATAATTAGGAATTAAATAATTCCGAATTAAACTATTTTCCTTCGAGTTAACATGGAAATAGTAATTCCGAATTAAGGTTTACATGGAAAACACGTTAGTTCGGCTTTTTATCCAACTCCGCTTTAGGTCTGGGGGTTGGGAAGGGTTCTGATTGGATGGGGGGGGGGGGGGGGGGCGGACGTCTTTACATCTACCGGAAGAAAACAAACTTAGCTAACTCGGTTAGCAACAACATTTCACTTATTTTTGACCTGGGTGGCGTCTCTATCTGCTGTGAAACCTCCTTCATTTAACCTGCCTGGCGCTTTGAAAAGCTCACAATTTTAATGTTTCCTGCCATCTGTTCTTTTAATTATTTCCAGTTCCTCCAAGCTATTTATTAAATAAATCGTCTCTGCTCTTGAACACCGTTTACTGCGTGCTGCCGGAATATAAGCGTCATCGCAACAGACGGGCAAGGAAACTAGCATGCGCAGAAAGACGGGAATTAATTTAAACAGGAATGAGTGTAAACATGACCACGGAATTACTTAATTGCGGAATTAAAATGGGAATAAACCAGGCCACTTACTTTGGAATTAAGTTAATTCGGAATTGACATTTTCATATGGAATTAAGTGTTTACATGGTAACTTTTATTTGGCTTTAACTTTAATTCTGAATTAAAGAGGAATTAAACTTCCCATGTAAACGCACTCAATCTGAAGTAATCTTCTGCATCACAGGGATTTTCCTTTTCCCTCCATTTTCATGGTAGACAACTCTGGATGCTTCAAACCCCCCTCATCGGTGTAAATTCTCGTCT